>BDJD01002585.1:15062-72679 GCA_002564525.1 Rosa multiflora
ATGTTTTTGCATTTTAATTGTTTTGTTTACTTAATTTATTTTCGAAAACCAAAAACAAAATCCCCCCCCTTTTCGTAAATATGTTTATATTGTGTAAATAATATACTTTGTTTTAATTTTAATTGTTTGTTTGTTTGACAATGACAGGTGTACCCTCAATCCCCGGAATAGAACGATCCCTATTTACTTTTACTACTAATGACATTTCAGGGTTAAATTATGCGCTTGCTTTGAGCGACATCAAAACCATTACTTACTCGCTACTTCTGTATTTATTCAGAGGCCATTCAAGCCATTGGATGCCTACGTGCGCCAACCATATGAAACCACACATATTATGCTTGCTTCTATACTCGTGATGCTCTAAACTAATGACAGACATGTAATATTGTCTACTTGTGCACACCTACATCACACATATAGCTGATTTATATATGTTCTATATGCATGACCTATAGCACACATACCTAATTGATAAGTTTGTTGATTATAGAAGATTGCTTTTAACTTATTTGCTAGTTCCAAATATTTAATTATAATTACAATTAAGCATCAGTACTCCTACATTTTCAGTATGCACTTTGGTATGAGGTTCATATTAGATTACTGATGCTTGGCGATTAATAATATTTTGAAGTTGCAAGCAACCTATTCAGTTTTTATGCTAGCAATAGACAATCATCAGTATCTCATGATTACAGCAAATAAGTTTCAATTTTAGCTTCATATAATTGAAGTGGAATTCAAACTTGCTCATGCTTATCGTTAGTTCACAAACACTACTAAAGTACTGCACACTTGCAAATGATAAGATGCTATACCAACTTGTCATATTTTCATTGAATATATCATCTACTTTGCCTTCACATATCAACAGAATGCCACATATCAACAGCATGACACACTTGTTCGTCTAAACATGCCTTCACATTTGGTTATTCAGCTAAAAACTTTCTCAGTTTTGTCTTCTTCTAAGGAGTAGTCTATATTGCTATTGTACCTATTACTACACATATGAATGGCTTGCCTCACTTAGTTCATAGACAATGCCATGTGCCAATTGTGGCTATGTACCCATACCTTGTCCTTATGCAATCTTAACGGAGTAAATTAAAGCATCTTATTCTTCCAGAAAGAATGAGCCAAACAAATGTTGATTACTAATTCATAACTAATTACTTATCTTATTTTTTGAGGAAGCAAAATCACTCCAAACCAAGCACTTTTGTCTGTAAAAGAAGTCAAGCAAGTTGTCGGTGGTCATTATTCAATCACATGGAGTGTCATGCTTTGACAACTCCAACATGATTTCGGTTTTTGTATCGGTTCCAATTCCAACATCATACCTACTCCAATCGGCATAAGATAAGTAACAATATCTCATCTTTTGTGATCTTGCACTTAAAGCTATTGTCATATGAAAGCCACGCCTTGTGTGTTTCAAATAAACTTTTAGAGCATTCTTCCAACTTGTATCAATTTTAGTAGCACATCTATTATGGTTACATACTATACCTCTCCTTAACATGTCTCCATGACCCTTAATCATGTCTACAAATTTGTAAAATATTATTAGCAACTTTACTACAAGTACATGCTATACACATGCCATGCTTAAATCAAATTAATGTGACACTCACTTAAAATAAATTATGCCATGCTCAGAAGCTTGTGACACTTATGACTTAACTAAATTGGCTCGGATTACGAATTGCTTGGGTTACGACTCACTTGGGTATCGAGCATGGCCACGACTTGCTTTGGCCAAGCCCCACATGCTCTAACAGCGCCAACCCGCTCAACTACACCCAATTTGCTCAAACACAACCCAACTCGCTCGAACATATCCAACATGCTTTAGTTAAGTCCTAATAGTTCACTATACTTCATACTATTCACGGGGCACTTACCCAATTTTATATGGACACCCATTACACTTGCAACTATCTAATATGCATGTTACATGGTCATAAGATCCACATAATATTACATGCTATGCTTATTTGTCATTGTTCATACAATTAGCAAACTTTACATGTACTCTATATGTAAGCATATTTTGTCATGCCTCCGAACACCATACTTTGTCACACTCTCCCTATGGGAAAAAGACCTAAACGGGTCTAGACTCCACAAGTCTGTGGTCCACGTCTATCCGCCAAGCGGTAAGGCAATGCCTCATAATGATGATGACCGCTAAGCGGCATTGCAGTCAAGCATTTCTCCTCCAGGAAAGAGTAATGGGACAGGGTAACGTAGCCCACGGCAGCCATTGATCAGGCAGTTAACCCCCGATGCTTGGGTATCAAAGATTAGGTTCGCTACCTAAACGCCCACTGCTTTAACGCAGCTCCCCTCATCAAACAATTTTCCGACCATACGGAGGTCTATAGCTACGAGTGGGGGACTCCTTGGAGGGCCTAGCAGGGGCCCACCCGAAAGGGCATAAGCGTTCGCTCTAATAAAATTCTAGATGAACGACGCACTTGCATTAATTATGCTAGTTATACGGCACAAAGCTACACTTTGGTATCAACCCCGCAAGAAAACCCTCCTTGACTGGGGACTTCGGGGACTTATACATACAGCCCAGCATAATTAGCAATAGTTACTCTCATGCCTCAAGGCATCACTGATAGGAGCATTTTAATGCGAGGTTTTAATAGTTATTTCCTCATATTTTACTTAGTTATTTCCTTAAATAAATCAGTTTTAATGTAGTTTCTATTTTTAGGTGCACTGGAGCAAATGGAGAAGAGATGAGCTTAAAGGCAAATGAGAAGCAAGGGAACGTTGGAGATGAGAAAGGCAAGGCTACAAATATTTGTTTGAAAAACGTTATGTATAAAAACAGCGGAAGCTACAAATATTTTTGAGGTGAAAATCCTTGAGTTGCTAAAATTTGTTTCATTCGTCTAGAACTAGAAATGAATTCTCACACAAGAGGTACGAACTTCAAGGAAATGAGAACTCAACCAAAATTGACACAAGACTAACTATCAACAAGTCTCGGAATACGAAGTTCGAGAAATAGAATTTAGAATAAGGTTCAAACGACGATTTACCGAACTTGTTTTGTACACCCAAACCGTACCACTTAACATGCATAATTTTAATAACAATATATATAAGAAAATCACTAACCGAGGAGAGTCCTGAATCCCTACCTGGATATTGATGCTTTCTCTCATGTACTCTGAGAGTTGCGAACCTTCCATTCCTTGGGTAACTGGAGTCCTAAATTCCGACATTTCGACAGTTAATATCTCACTGAACTAATAATTGAAATCTCGACGATTAATAAATCGTACAACCACCTTTTTCTAGTTTGACTAGGAGTTAACCATTTTGACCGTTCTTTGAACAACGTTTGACCGATCGAGGCAGGCTCGATAATTAACTCGAATTACCGAACAATTAATTGAAGCTGCGATATCGATCAATTACCATTACATTGAAGTAAATCAAGCAACGACTTAATTTCAAACATATTAGGCATACCCGAAATTTACTATGGCCACCTAATATGTTATTTTTACTTCTTGACTTCTTACCCTTTCACACAAGGTGTGCCCAAATTACTAAGGGCACCCAACACAATTCCAATTCTCTTTCTAATTTCCACGACCAGTTTCCCTGGCAGGAATATGAATTCTCAACTACAATTATAGCAACATACCAGCAACACAATAGTCAACTCACCAACTACACAACTCGACCAAACTAGGAATAATACCATAATTCAAACCAAATTCCCAACTCAAGATCACCATATCAGATTATCAACTCACCACAACTTAATAAACTTAAACACACAACTAAGGCAATCCGATTTCAATCACAACTCCACAATTCATATCAAGACATAATAACCCATTCTGCACACGAAATCAAACCGCACTGTAGATACCTCTACTAGCAAGCTACTTTGCTACATCACCAAGCATAAGTAACACCCTCTTTGGGACACCCACAAGCCATGGTGAGACCCAATCGAGACATGCATCCCGTAGCCCTACGTTCAAGCTACGCCACGGTATCCTGAATTGGCAAATACGTCGCCGGGAAGCCACCTTTCCGTCCTTGCAAAGTTGTCTTCACAAACATACTTTCTAGACTAGAATAGTGATTTCTACATCCCACATCTAACAAAATGTAAAGGAGATGGCTTCCTTCACCTATAAAAAGAACTCTCCTCCCACATTCCACAACATCCCATTACACTCATGTAATCCACTTGGGCCTCAAGGCCCAAATACACATAGTACAATATTTAAGTGGACGTAGTCTCCCGCTAAGGCGGAGACGAACCACTATACTTTTGTGTGTGTGTGTGTGTGTGTCTCTCTCTCTCTCACTCTCGCTCTCTCTCTAAAGCTAACTAGAGACCCCCTCGGATCTCTAACATTAACATTAGCACTAGAAGCACTCGGCGTTCCTTGGCTTGTATTCTCAATCAAGCCTTACATCCGCCGCTATCCATCCTTGGCGGTAACAAAAAAAATTCAAACATAAATTTGTTCACAGTGCTTGCAAAGTTACAAGGTTTCAAGTCAAAATGAAGTCAACGCAACACCCGCTCAAAGCTTGAGCTCAGTTAACACCAATCAAGGTTGGTCAACACTGCACCACTAAAAAAACCAAAAAAAACTTCAGCAACCTGGGTGTCCAAACTTCGGCGATCCACCGAAGTTAAGCGGCACACTGGCCTCTCACGACAACATCATGCTAGGAGCTTCAATCCCAGTGGAGTGAGGATACCAACGGTGCTTTTATCCCAGCGGATTATGAGGATCCCAGCATCAGTTGCAATCCCAGTGAAGTCCAATCCCAACGAAGCTTCAATCCCAGCGAAGTCTAATCCTAGAGGAGCTTCAATCTCAGCGGAGTATGAGGATCCCAGCATCAGTTGCAATCCCAGCGGAGTATGGGGATCCCAGCATCAGTTGCAATCCCAGCGAAGTCCAATCCCAGTGGAGCTTCAATCCCAGCAGAGTATGAGGATCCCAGCATCAGTTGCAATCCCAGCGAAGTCCAATCCCAACGGAGCTTCAATACCAGTGGAGTATGAGGATCCCAGCATCAGTTTGTTGGGTTTGGTGCCTATCCCGCCTTGGTGGAGATATTTTGCATGGCATGAATGCATGATATTAATTGTTTGTGCATTCAAGGTGACAACTTATGCATGGAAAATTGGTGCATGGTCAAGTTGATGCATTGGGAATACATGCATGGTTAAATTCATGTATTGACCTTTTTAGTCTTCCTAGGGAGTTAATGTGGGAGATAGGTGGTTGATTCATGAAGGAGCATTGATGAAGTGAGTCTAGAGACTTCTATCAATGGTATAAATATATGAAGCTTGTGTGGAGGCAAGCAGAGGAGAGGTCTAGAGCAACTCTAAGGGTCTTTGTGTATAGAAGCAAAGTGAGTTGTGTTCAAGAGTGTGAATAGCTCTTGGGGTAGAGTGATCTTCTAGGTTGAGAGAGGGTGTACAAGGGGTATCCTATTGGATACAAGGGCTTGGGTTGGGCATAAACTTGAGCGGTGTAATCTTGTAGTTGTGTAATTCTCTCATTAGTGAAGGTGAAACTCTCCGAGGACGTAGGCAAGGATATTGGCCGAACCTCGTTAAATCTTGTTGTCTTCTTGGCTTGGTTATTTCTTCTTTCTATCACTACTTCTAGTACTTGCGTGGCGGAGGGATTAATTTCCCTAACAAGTGGTATCAGAGCTTCGGCTTATCGGTCGTGGGCTGTTAGTCATGGCAAGTTCTAGTGTCTCACATTTCAAGGTGGAGCAGTTTGATGGAAAGGGAAATTTCACACTATGGCAAAGGAGGGTGAAGGACATCCTAGTTCAACAAGGTCTTGCAAAACCTTTGAAGGGAAAGGATGCGAAGCCGGAGAAGATGTCAAATGAAGATTGGGACGAGTTGGAGTCCAGGTGTGTTAGCACTATTAGGCTTTATATTGCTGACAATATTATCAATAATGTTAATAATGTAGATTCGGCACCTGAGCTTTGGGAGAAAATGGAGAAGCTTCATCTTGGGAAAGGCTTGCAGACGAAGTTGAATCTAAAGCGGGATCTCTACAAGCTCAAGATGGGAGAAGGTGCGAGTCTCATGGAGCACATGAATGTGTTCAGAGGATTGGTAGATCAACTAGCAAAAGTTGATGTAAAGATTGAGGAAGAAGATCAAGCCCTTCTACTTCTTACCTCGCTTCCCGATTCGTATGAGAATATCATCACTACAATCTTGTATGGTAAGGATACATTAAAGATGGAGGAGATGGAATCGACTCTTTTAACTCACGAGAAGCGGAGGAAAGCCGATGATTCCCAAGTTTCCGTCTTTGTTGCTCATGATCAGAATCAAAGGGGAAGGTCAACTGCCAGGGGATCTAGTGGACATAGCAGGTCTAAATCCAGAGGCAGGGGAAAGGGCAAGCAATGCTACAAGTGCAAGGAATGGGGACACATAAAGCCGGATTGTCCGTTGTTGAAAGAGAAGGATGATAAGGGCTCAGATTGCTCCTTGGTTGGTATAGCACAGGTTTCAAATGATTTTGGAGAATTTCTCACAGTCTCCAAAGGTAATTACACTTGTTCTCAACGTGATTGGATATTGGATACTGGTTCTTCTCATCATCTTTGCTCCAGGAGAGAATATTTTGATACGTTCCAAGAAGTCCAAGGATTTGTGGCTTGGGGTGATGGCACAAGGCGTCGTGTCATGGGTGTTGGAATGGTGAAGATCAAGATGTTTGATGGAGCGGTTCGCACTTTGGGTGATGTTGTGTACGTCCCAAGGTTTCGAAGAAATTTAATATCATTGAGCCAGTTAGACTCCAAGGGCTGCAGGGTTTCGTCAGCAGGGGGAGTTATGAAAATATCACGTGGCTGCATGGTCCTAATGAAGGGAGAAAAGTGTGGAAGTATGTTCCGTCTGATAGGAAAAACTCAAACCTCGAAGGTTGAAAGGAAACGGAGTGCACAAGGATGTAGGTACCTGAAGCGGGTCTCGTTTGCGAGCATAGCAGAGACTCCAGTTACAAGTTTCCATATTTCAGACGATGGTGAAAAGGTAAATCCTGCTAGGAAAGGGGTCAAGTCGAGGTCCCTCTTCAGAGTTAACAAGTGATAGTTGTCTCGGGTCAGTTACACATGGTATTGGCCGATTGAATCAGGGGGAGTTAGGACAAATGCAATTGAGTCTGATTATGTGTAACTGCGCAACTAGAAGGCCAATGAAATGCTTGTGGGTATAACAAGTTGTGTCTCGGATCGAGATGACTTCAAGGATTGAAGTGGTGGTGCGAAGCTCTCCACCAAAGTCGGGAGGGGGAGATTGTTGGGTTTGGTGCCTAGCTCTCCACCAAAGTCGGGAGGGGGAGATTGTTGGGTTTGGTGCCTATCCCTCCTTGGTGGAGATATTTTGCATGGCATGAATGCATGATATTAATTGTTTGTGCATTCAAGGTGACAACTTATGCATGGAAAATTGGTGCATGGTCAAGTGCATGCATTGGGTATAAATGCATGGTCAAGTTGATGCATTGGGAATACATGCATGGTTAAATTCATGTATTGACCTTTTTAGTCTTCCTAGGGAGTTAATGTGGGAGATAGGTGGTTGATTCATGAAGGAGCATTGATGAAGTGAGTCTAGAGACTTCTATCAATGGTATAAATATATGAAGCTTGTGTGGAGGCAAGCAGAGGAGAGGTCTAGAGCAACTCTAAGGGTCTTTGTGTATAGAAGCAAAGTGAGTTGTGTTCAAGAGTGTGAATAGCTCTTGGGGTAGAGTGATCTTCTAGGTTGAGAGAGGGTGTACAAGGGGTATCATATTGGATACAAGGGCTTGGGTTGGGCATAAACTTGAGCGATGTAATCTTGTACTTGTGTAATTCTCTCATTAGTGAAGGTTAAACTCTCCGAGGACGTAGGCAAGGATATTGGCAGAACCTCGTTAAATCTTGTTGTCTTCTTGGCTTGGTTATTTCTTCTTTCTATCTCTACTTCTAGTACTTGAGTGGCGGAAGGATTAATTTCCCTAACACAGTTGCAATCCCAGTGAAGTCCAATCCCAACAGAGCTTTAATCCCAGCGGAGCTTCAATCCCAGCGGAGTCCAATCCCAGCGGACTTTAATCCCAGAGGAGTATGACGATCCCAGCATCAGTTGCAATCCCAGCGAAGTCCAATCCCAGCGGAGTATGAGTATCCCGGCATCAGTTGCAATCCCAGTGAAGTCCAATCCCAACGGAGTATGAGAATCCCAGCATCAGTTGCAATCCCAGCGAAGTCCAATCCCGGCGTAGCTTCAATCCTAGTGGAGTCCAATCCCAGCGGAGTATGAGGATCCCAGCATCAGTTGCAATCCCAGCGAAGTCCAATCCCAGCAGACTTCAATCCCAGGGAGTATGAGGATCCCAGCATCAGTTACAATCCCAGCAGAGCTTCAATCCCATCGGAGTCCAATCCCAGCGGAGCTTCAATCCCAGCGGAGTATGAGGATCCCAGCATCAGTTGCAATCCCGTGCCTTGCCCACAGCATGCAGGACCAAAACAAACTATTTGCAGTCATTCACCGATCATATTCAGCATCATGCTTGGACAACTCCAACATGATTTGGGTACTTACATAAATTCCAACTCCAACTCGCTCCAAATCGGCATAAGATAAGTAACTATATCTTATCTTTTATGCTCTTGCAATTAAATTCATTGCCATGCCTTTACATGCTTTTACTACTTTTAAGCATGCCTACAAATAGATCACACTTGATATGCTTTTACATGCTTCCATGACTTTAAGCATGCTTATAACTTGCGTCAATTTTAGTAGCACACCTACTAAGCTTTCATACTATCGCCATGCCTTAATATGTCCCCATGATCCTTAAGCATGTCTACAAAAATACAAAATTTTATTAGCAACTTTACTACAAGTACATGCTATACAACTATACCATGCTTCTATTTAATTGCAACTCAATTAAATAAACATGTGATGTTTACTTAGACAAACTATGCCATGCTTATTTGTTGTCTATACAATTAGCAAGGTTTACACGTACATATTTTGTCAAAACCTCCCCATGGGAAGGAGACCTAAACGGGTCTAAAGGCTCCACGAGTCTATGGTTCATGACCAACAGCCAAGCGGTAAGGCAGCACGTCATAATGATAATGACCGCTACGCGGCATTGCAATCAAGCCTTTCTCCTCCCGGAAAGAGTAAAGGGACCGATTAACGCAGCCCACGACAGCCATTGATCTGGCGGTTAACCCCCGACGTTTGGGTATCAAAGATTAGGTTCTCTACCTAACACCTATTGCTCATACGTAGCTCCCCTCATCATACAATTTTTCGACCATACGGAGGTCTATAGCCAAGAGTTCGGGACTCCTCGGAGGGCCTAGCAGGGGGCCCACCTAAAAGGGAATAAGCGCTCGCTCCGACAAAATTCTAGATGGACGACGCACTTGCACTAATTATGCTAGACATACAGCCCAACATAATTAGCAACTGTTACGCTCATGCCTCAAGGGATCACCTTCGAGCTACCCGTTAATGCCTCAGGGCATCACCCCCGAGTTTTCACGCTCTTGCCTTAACGGCGACCCCCGAGCTTTCACGCTCTTGCCTCAGCGGCACCGCCGAGCTCTAATGCTCATGCCTCCGCGGCACCCCTGAGCTTCGCGCTCACACCTTCACGGTATCCCCGAGCTTCTCGTTCACGAGCTCAAATGCTCATGCCTCCGCAGCACCCGCCAGCTTCGCGCTCACTCTTTCACGGCATCCCCGAGCTTCTCGCTCATGAGCTCTAATGCTCATGCCTCCGCGGCACCCCTGAGCTTTGCCCTCATGCCTTCACGGTATCCCCGAGCTTCTCACTCACGAGCTCTAAAGCTCATGCCTTCCCGGCACCCCCGAGCTTCCCGCTCACGAGCTTTCCTCTCATGCCTTATCGGCACCCCTGAGCTTTCCACTCAAGCCTTCCCGGCACCCCCGAGCTTTCCGCTCATGCCTTCCCAGCACCCCCGATCTTTCCGCTTATGCCTTCCCAGCACCCCCGAGCTTTCCGCTCATGCCTTCCCGACACCCCCGAGCTTACCGCTCACGAGCTTTCAGCTCATGCCTTCCAGGCACTCCCGAGCTTCCTGCTCACGAGCTCTAACACTCACGCCTCCCCAACAATCCCGAGATTTACACTCACGTCTCCTCGACATAGTGCACATTAATGGAACATTGAATTCTTCTACCATTTGTCGTTTGCAACAAATCGAATTCTTTTCGCGTTCCATTAATACGAGCGAAAACCAAACAAACACAAGCCCTCGCGTATTCATCGTTCACGAAATTATAAACACTTGCCTTCATGACACTCATGCAACTTACATTTCATGAGCACAACCCCGTCAAATTCGACCTCGTTCTTTTCCTTGCGCGCGTCATCCATTTTGCATATGCAATCCATATGCTAACACGACCATATGCGCTCTCGATTCTATACATCATAACCGATCGTACTCGGCGCCATCCACATGTATACATCAACATGTTTCACGCACCTCACACATTCGTATATGCCAACGCATATCAATGCAACTCGCATTTGTTGCCCAATACAAAAAGTATTCTACAGGTGGGTGCTTTTGTCTTTGTTGTGCAGGTTAATGAGTCCCTTCTTGCTTACGGAGTTCGGGGACTTGTAGGGTCTGGGCGCCGCCCGGACGTTACTTATGCTTGATGACTTCATGTTTATAACTTCCCAACCAAGAAGCTCCTCTTACTTGGGGACTTCGGGGACTTGTAGATACCTTTACTAGCAAGCTACTTTGCTACATCACCAAGCATAAGTAACACCCTCTTTAGGACACCCACAACCCATGGTGAGACCCAACCAAGACATGAATCCCGTAGCCCTATGTTCAAGCTACACCACGGTATCCGGAAGTGGCAAATACGTTGCCGGGAAGCCACTTTCTAGCCTTGCAAAGTTGCCTTCACAAACATACTTTCTAGACTAGAATAGTGATTTCTACATCCCACATCTAAGAAAATGTAAAGGAGACGGCTTCCTTCACCTATAAAAGGAACTCTCCTCCCACATTCCACAACATACCATTGCACTCATGTAATCCACTTGGGCCGCAAGGCCCAAACACACATAGTACAATATTCAAGTGGACGTAGTCTCCCGCTACGGTGGAGACGAACCACTATACATGCATGTGTGTGTGTGTGTGTGTGTGTCTCTCTCTCTCTCTCTATAAAGCTAACTAGAGACCCCCTCGGATCTCTAACATTAACACGCACAATTCCAGGTTTGCTTCTCTAGTTTACCTTTGCTAGTTTCTGGTGTTGTAACAGAAACTTTGTTTTCCAAAGCTTGCTGCCGAAACTGGGTTGGTGATGAATTGATGATTTCTCGTGCTACAACCCATAAAGCTTCACAATAACTCGCCTAAACCTGTAATTGAGTAAGAAACGAAGCCCAGACGCGTTGGAAAAGTAGTTGGTGTCGAAGAACAGTGCAGGTATCGAAGCAACCCGGAAACGAAAATGAGTTAAAGTTGATAGAATTGGAAAACCAGTTAGACTAACGTGTAGCGCACGACGAAAGGATGGGATTTCATACCAGATACAGCACAGATGGTGGTCGGAATTTGCAGAAACTGGCCAGAGCAGTCAGACATTCTCCCTATCAATTCTTCCTCCTCGTCCGGTGCATGGACGATTAGAGGCCACAAGGAGGTAGGCGACAGCGAGACGAAGACGATGGTGCCCGCGAGACGAAGACGATGGTGCTCGCGAGCCATCATGAGGTGGCCGGAGAAGCGGTTTCCGATCGGACCCAGTCCCGGGTCAGAGAGCTCCCAGATCTCGGTCTCGCACGTCTCCTAGATCATTCTGATCTGGTCCAGCAACTAAATAAGCCACCTCTTCTTAATATCTGATGATTGTGATCAATTGGTGGGATTATGGATGGCTAGGATGAAGCGGTGGATGATCTACGGCTAGGATTGCACCATAATAGTTTCTTTTTATTTAAATAAATTTCCATAATTTCCAGACTTCGGAAATTCATTATAAACACCTCGGGTGTCCGAAAAAATTCCCTGAAAATTCCCCCAAACTCGTCTCGTTGTGTACTTTATTATCCAACTCTTTGATTGAGGATTTCACTTTATGAAAATTTCTAAAAATATTCTCGAGCACTTCGACAATTACCGAGATCGTAAATAACTTGTCGAAAGATCTCTATTTAAGTGCGATAAATTTTTCGGGGCTCACAAAAATGGGCTGAAAAGGGCCTTATCTTGTTTAACAAAAAAAAATACATTACTTTTTTTTTTTCTCAAAATGTGGCTCAATGGTTATATAGGTAATAGAAGACTCATTGTTTTTTGTTGATCATATTTAATATATATATATATATCTATATATATATATATATATATATATAGGAATTAACTTATAACATTTATTAATATTAGTTAAGGTGGTTATATTCAATTAACTATCTCTCTAAATCTCCCAATACTAATTATTGTGTAACAAGGAAAATAAAAATTAAAGAAACCAAAGCTTACGAAATCAATTATAAAGAAAGAGATAAATTGCATATTATAGAAAAAAGAGAAACATAATTAAAAAATAGAAAAATATTAAGGCTTATTCGGGCGGGCTTAAAGGGCCGGGCTAGGCTTCATTTTCATGGCCCATACCTTACCCTATTTTAGAAAGGGTTGGGCCGGTGATTACACTCATTTATATACGTGTAATAATGTCTAAAACACTATAAATAAGCAAATCCCAATGTTAATTTTTTGAATCCAGCCCCAAGGGCGAAATAATATATTCAACACAAGCCAGAATAGGCCGTTACATACCCTACCGCTGTCATTTAAGGACATAGACAGACAAGGAGGTAGTGGTAGTACCCACAATGGTACGTAGCAATAGACCTACTCATTGTACATTTCAGATCGTAGAGATAGCGGAGATCCTCCATTGGTACTACGCCGGAGGCGCTAGAGATCTAGGTTCCTAATACAAGGAAATTATTGAATTTAGACAAACTAAAAACATAGGATTGGGCCAAGAGCCTAAACCCTAGCCCAAATTAGAAGCTACTGGACTAAGGTAAACCCTAGCCCAAAACTCAAAACCCACGTAGAGGACAGCCATAAAAAACAAGGTCCGCCAAAGGCCCAATCAGCTTGATCTGGACCAGTCCCCATCGTACAAACCAGTCAAGCCATTCTCCTTTCGCCGTACGCCGCCGCAACCTACACCACCTCAATCCCCGCCCCGATCACACCGTACCGCTTGCGACTCAAAACCACACGGGCCATGCCGCCTCAACCACGCCACCCAACCTCGAACCAGGCCCCACACCTCACACCGTCACCGCCACGACCCGTCCCGCGCTCCGATCTCTGCAGCCACGATGACACCGCTGGGGATCCAAACAGCACGGCAACGTCGCCACAAACACGCCAACACGGAGAAAAATGAACCTCAATCCAGGACCACACGCCTCACCCCGACATCGAGCCAGACCCGTGGCGCCGCCATCCGGGTTCAATCGCCAGATGAGTTAGCACGACCACCACCGTTTACCATCCCAGCCAGAATAATCCGTCAAGCCCCGAGCAAAAAAAACCATTTGATGGATCCCCTAGAGCAATAGTTATCCAATACTCGTCCGACAACCGACCTCATGACGATGGCGAGGCACAGAGGCCAGCCTGCACGTCCGGGCGCCGCCGGACGAGAATGATTTCGCAGATCAGAGGACCGGCCTTTAGGGTTATCTCAAAGAGAGAGAAAATTATTAAATGAAAATGAACTAGTAAATCTAGTTTTAAATCCCCATGTTAATTAATATGTAATTAATCCATTTTTATTTACTTTGTAGAAAATAAGTGGAATTGAGGAAACAAGATAAAATTGGAGCAAATTGGAGTTTCCGACAAAAAGACAAAATAGTCAATGCGGGTCAACCGTGGTTAACACCATAAAGGGAGTGGAATCCAATCGCTTCCGATAATATGTGTGGAAGTGCATTGAGAATGAAAAACAAAAGTATAAGAAGAAAGAGAAGGAATAAAAATAAAAAATTCTGCATTTTGCTGATGTCATGATGACATCAGCATTGGCATCATACCTTCATCTCTTTTCTTCTCCCCACGTGCTGCCTAGTCTTCTATCTTTGTTTTTTTTTCTTTTTCTTTTCTTTTTCCTCTCTCCTATCCCATGCTGCCACATGTCCCTGTCTCTTCTTCATTTCTCTCACAACCCAACCCACCAATCCAATTATCATTCTCACACATCCACTCCACATATATATAGCAGCCAACCCTATCAATTAGAGCTCTCTCACATTTTCTCCAGCAGCGCCGCTCTCCTAATTTCCAAAGGGGAGGGCTGCTGCCCTCTCCCTCCTTCCCCTCTATTTTTTTTTCTCTTTTCTTTATATTTTCTTTTGAGATTTGAAGAACAACTCACCCAATACTTCAAGGATTTATCAAAGACTTCAATCTTTACAAGATTCAAGACTTGGGTAATCGTGGGAGTTGTAAATCAAGACTAGTCATGCTAGCTTTTTAGCTATTTGTGACTATTCTTGTTTTCTCCTACATTTCTCTACTCTTTTCTATATAAATTTTGTAATTTTGATGTCTATGATTATGGGTTGTGAGTAGACTTTGTTGGGGGTTACGGTTGTGTGCCCTAGCCCAAATTTGATGTAATGGATGCTTAATTTAATTTATATATGAAATTTGTTAATTATTGGATGCTTGTGTTTTGTGATAATTGATTAGAATGCATGCTTAGAAATTGTCAACTCATGGGTATGTGTTTTAATAAGTCTAGATTAAAATTTAGGGAATGACATCCTTAGATTTTAGGGCTAGAACCCCGATTTAATATTCGTGGGAAGTACAAGCATGGTTCACTACATGATTAGCTTGATTGCAATTATGGTGAGCTTGGCTGCCTAATTCCTCAATCTCTAGGCCTCTTGATGTGAATTAGTGACCCTTGAACCGGCTCTAATTCATGTCAAATGAGTTCCTACGGCCCTTGAACTGGAGTAGGAATACCATGAAAGCTACGGAATTTCGGCCCTTGAGCCTTGAAAAGCCTTGGGTACGGCTTCTACCATCTTTAGTAAATTGCATGTCAATTAAATTAGCATCTAAAACATTGAATTAGGGTCAGGATTCATCCCTACCTACCAATTCCATATCCACCTCAATTTCTTACTTTTCTTTCCTTCATTTAATTTAGTTGTTAATTAGAGTGTCCGTTTAAATTCTTGCACTTTAGTTATTAGAAATGCAAATTACATTTTCGGTGACACTTTCTACTTCATTGTAAATAGTCATCACTAGGTCTTAGTTTTGATTAGGCCTTGGTGAGAACCGAAGCCGAGCATTGCTAAGGCTTGGTGCCTTAAAGTAGCATTTTTATTTTTATTTATTTTTATTTTTATTTTTATTTTTCTTTGTGTGCTAAGTGTCTTTATTTCCGATTACTCAAGGATTGTGGGTTAGCCACTAATCCCCGTGGTACGATAAACTTTGAGCATAATATTTCCCTATCTTGACAATGATACATACGCTTGCGTAAATGTGTATCCAAGTCAATGGAGCCGTGGCCGGGGATTAGGGTTTAATAGCCTTAATCCCTTAGTAAATCGGTTCTAGGTCACTTTGGCATATTTTTGTTTCTTTGTTATTATTAAAAAAAATGTTGTTATTTTAATTTAGTTATTTATTTTTTGTGAGCTTATTTTTCTATTTTTTTTGTAATTTTTGGTTACTAATCTCACTTGTGGAAACTCATAGGCATCTATTTTTCTCACATTGAGCTATGGATCGATGGAGCTATGGATGGGATGATCTTAGGGGATATGAGCAACAAAGTTTCTATAGTGGAGGTTATCAAGAATGGAATACATATGCCGAGAGTCCTATGCCTTGTTACAACCAAGCTTGTGTCTGGTGTAATTCTCCGTGGCACTCACCTTTTGAATGCTCTTTGAGATTTGAGTATCCGGATTTTATGCGAGAGTATGAGTACAAGATGGGCATGTATCAAGAGACATTTGTACCCAAGGCATATCCACAAGAGCAAGCTTTTGAGCCTAGGAAGCCATCACTTGAAGAACAACTTGCTCAATTGGAAGCCTCCAATGCTCAATTGCAAGCCTCCCAAGCTCAATGTCTAGCCTCCCAAGTTCGATTACAAGCTAAATTGGAAGCCTTCAATGCTCAATTGCAAGCTTCTCAAGAAATCACTTCACATTCCAATGAGCAACATGAGCCTAGTCTTGCACAAGAGCCACCATTCACCATTTGTCATGAGCAAGATTCTTTCTTTGATCAAGTGGAGCCTAATTCAAGAGAAGGAGTATATTTTGAGCATCATGAGCAATAATTGCCTCTTCAAGATCGAGAGAGTGATGTTCATGTACAAGAAAGTGTGCTTGGTTATGGAAATTTTGAAGCAAGTGGGTTGGGAGACTACATTTCAGAGGAATTGGTGCAATATTGGAAATCTAATCTTCACAATGAAGAAGAGAAATATGAAGATGATTCCGAAGAAGAGGATGGCTTGTTTAGTGAGGAGGATGTGGAGCTTGAAAACTTACACCATATTCCCTTAATTGTTGAGGCCGATATTCCCAAGGAGGAAGAAATTCCTTCAATACCTTGTGATGATGAAGAAATTGAAGAGCCAAGGACTTTCTCTCCTCCCACATCCATGGAGATCCATCATGAGCTTCCCAAGGTGGAGAGTAGAACGTTGAGCACTTATGTACTTAATGAGAAGATTGAGATCAAGGTACTTTTACCTCTCAATCCACCGTTTAGTGATCAATGTTTCTACAGTGAGGTGATGAATTGGAAAGAAAATGGAGCACTTGCACTCACCCTTTCTCATCACTCTTAAGAGGTTCTACCACCTATTGTTCCTATGACCATCATTTCTACACCACTTGAGAAGGCGAATGCAAGGTTTGCCCCTAGAAGAAAAATTAAGAAGAAGAGGAAGATTAAGAAGTTACACTTTGGGTTACCAATTGGATTATTCATGGATATCTCTTGGTCTTGCCTCTATGATACATCAAGGAGTCCCTTAGCCCCAAACAATAGGGTGGTCGCACTTGAGAAGTATCCACCTTGACAAAGCTCACGTTCTATGGACCGGCAATGAAGTCCTTAAACAAAGCGCTCGCTAGGGAGTCAACCCTAGCACATCATCGGTAGAAATTTCTTCCTTTAGTAGTTTCTTTTTGTAGTGAATAAAGATTTTTGGTTGTTTTTGAGAGGATAGGAGGTGTGCAGAGTTGGAAATGTGGAGGAAGCATGAATATAGCAGTGGACAGTTTCTATTCAGAAATTTCAGTTGAATTTGGGTGACTATATTTTTCAATTTATAACCTAGATTCAGCTGAAATTTTCTAGAGATATTGTACTGTGTGTCTGATATCTTGTGCCCAAATTTGAGACATTTTAAATCTCTAGAACTTCAGTTATTCAATGGTCAATGCATAGAGGTCAAAACAGAGACAGCTATTGTAGAGTGACTTTGGGAAGCTACACCTTCTACATCCCAAGCAATTTGGAGCTAAATTTTTTTGGAGATATGTCTTCACATGCCCTCTGTATACAGGAGTAGTTTTTGATTTTAACCTTGCTAACTTCAGATTTGATGTTCCAAGTGACAGAGATCAGAAACAGGGCCCAACAGAAATTGCAGAACAGATCAGTGAGTTTGGAGGCCAACGATTTTTGACTCATAATTGATTTTCACGTGAAATTTTACTGGAAGGTATCTCGATGAGTCTACTTTCATTATAATTTAGTCTCACTCTCTTTGCACCTCTGGAGCCCGACTTATTACAGTTTTAGTGACTGAGGGTCAGCAGAAGTCTTCTTGACAGATCAGCAACTTTGACCAGCTTTATTTTTCATCTCAGTTAGATATAGGTGCCTAAATTTATATGGATAGAAATCACTCCAAGTCTACTTTTCATTCCAAGTAGTCTCACTTATCTATCACTTTCTATGTCTGAGATATGAGTATTTGAAGACAGAAAGGTCATTGCTAGAATTTCACTGCACTCACTAGTTTTTGTTCACTCGGGTTGGTTGGACTTCTTTGCACTTTATTTCATCTTTGGAGGATAATATATGGGCAGTTTTGGTTGTGTTGGAGGTGATAAAGCCTATGATCTTAATGGAGGACCTTGTCCTTATTCTTTGGTGGCCGATTTGTGAAGCATTGCTCTTTGGACACTATATATATTTCTCAATGGAGTCGATCTTTCATGAGCACCTAGAGCTAGCTTGGAGCATATGTTAAGGAAGTCAAGGCCTTGTGCCTTGAGGTTGGTGTCTCATATTTTCTTCTCAGAAGGTTGTGAGCAATGGCGGTGTCTACAAAGGGGGTTTTCCGTATCTTTTCTCCGCATTTAGTTTAGTATATTTGTGTAGGTTTTTCTTGTGCCTTCGCTCGGACTTCACTCTCATGACTAATTCCGACTTGGATTTAGCTTTCGAGCTCACTTGACAACATTGAGGACAATGTTGGTTTTAAGTGTGGGGGTGAGGGCTTGGGCACCCTTAAAAAAAAATAGATAGCCATTTGTAATTAGAAGTTAGTGGTTAATACCTTTTCCAACCCCAATGACGAGACATGGACTTAACTTGTTATGATTGTGGATATATTAAGCATGATCTAGGACTTTGAAATTTTTTTGTGATTGAGTGTATATGTGATCTATGCTTGATTATATGTGTGCACATAGCCTATGTTAGGTTCGTTCATCATAGTTAGAGAAGCATATAGATTATTCGATTAACTTGCATGCCTTATTTGTGAGCTTTTGTGCCTATATCTATAGTGTATGCATCGTTCATTCATTTATTCTTTCATGTGTGTACAATTTCATGACATTGGATATCTAGAACTTGCTTGAGACCTCTCGAGGCTACTTTTGGCTTATGACTGGATAGAAAGGATTGAGGCATTAGGCATAATACCACCATGGCCAAAGAAGCATGTGCCCAAAGATATTTACCACTAGATTGCCACTTTAAGCCTATTTATTTATTTAGCCTTTTTATTCATTTGCACCACAAATCCCTACCCAGCCTATACAATTTTATCCTACTCTTCTATAGTAGTTGGTGAAGCGATTTGAGAGAATGACTTTATGTTTGAGTACTTCAAAAGAAAGAAAAAAGTCAAAAGTGCGAGGTTACAAAAAAATAAGTGTGGGGGTGAGTGATTTGAATAGAAAAGAAAGTTCTCAAAAAAAAAAAAAAAAAGAAGTTGCGAAAAAAAAAAAAAAGTTGAAGGAAAAAAGGAAAAGAAAAGTAGAAAAGGAAAAAAAAAAAGTTGTCTTGAAAAAAAAAAAGAGGGTATAACATAGTTTAGTTAGCGGGTTGTACATTGGGATTAGAGTGAGTGATTTAGCATTCGAAAGCAAAAGTCTTAAATCTCTACAAGAGAGAGTTGCTTCATCGACTTCTATGGACTTTGTCTTTCCTTATCCTTCATTTCTCTTAACCACTTGCCCTTAGCCCCATTACAACCAAATAAAAGACCTCTTGATCTTGAATGTTGTAAGCAACCTAGCAGAGATGAGATCGAAGAGCAAGCATACGACGGCGTGTGTTGTGAAATTGCTTTCGAGTGAAATACATGTAACCCCTAAACACTTGAGCGGTAATATTTAGTGAACCTTTGTGAGTTTAGTGGGTTATATTGGGTCTTCTATGTGCCTATTTGATTATGGTGGATTGATTTGCACGTGGTCAACACATGCATATACTTGAGCATCTATTACATGTGCTTCTTAATTGCCTCACACATGCATATACTTGAGCATCTATTACATGTGCTTCTTATTTTGTGCTTACATCTACTTCATGGTCATATACATAATTAGTTCTCCGAGGGTTATGATTAGAAAGGCTAATACTACACTATTTTGATGTTTGTGAGTTAGTAGATTTTCGGATTATGTTTCATTTAGTTTGCTTGAGGACAAGCAAAGTTCAAGTGTGGGGGTGTGATTACACGCATTGATATAAGTGTAATCATGTCTAAAACAATAGAAATAAGCAAATCCCCATGTCAATTAATATGTAATTAATCCATTTTTATTTACTTTGTAGAAAATAAGTGGAATTACAGAAACGAGAGAAAATTTGAGCAAATTGGAGTTTCCGATTGTTAATGTTTAAAGTTCAGCGATAGCTAAACCTTTGCTAACGCTGATCCAATGGGCGGACCGTTATCTATGATACTCTTTAGAGCTAACGCTACCTGTCAAGTGAAATATAGAAGGCGTCAAAGGGAGACTACACTGGGCGGTCTTCTTTTCTCCGATGCCTAAGTTATTCAATGTATTTTTGTTGACAAAGTAACAGTAGGTAAGTATTAAATGCGTAATTAATGAGGAGAGAGAGGAGAGAACCTTTTATGGGTGAGGAGAGAGCTGATCTTCTCCATGTTTTCGATGTGGGACTGATATGTTTCAGTCCCAGCTTCTGGAGCTTCTGGTACTATCTTGGCGCGGCACGTGGTGGAGCGTCAAAGGTAATCTGGGTGCAAGCTGGGGCTCAGGCGGTAGCCTGCTTGGCTGTGTTCTCGTAGGTCACTCCTTTGGCTGGAGTCTGTACCGCTGGAGGTAGCATGAACGTGGCTCATTATAGCTAATTATACTTGCAAATGCCTATGTAAGTACAAGTCCCCCAAGTCCCTAGTCAAGGAGGGCAATCTTGGTTGGGGAGTTACCTAGCGGTTCGAAGCATTGCTTCCGCCAATCTTGCAAAGTCATAATTAGCGTCAGTGCATTGTTAACGATGGACTTATTGAACAAACGCTTTATACCCTTTTGGGTAGGCCCCTGCTAGGCCCTCCAGGGAGTCCCCCACTCCCCGACTAAGATAGACCTCTGTTTGGCCGGTGTATTGTTTGTTGAGGGGAGCTGCGCTTAGCAAAGAGTGTTGGGTAGTGAACCCAATCTTTGATACCCAAGTGGCGGGGGTCAAAATGCCTGATCAGGGCCGTCGAAGACTTTGTTGACGTGTCCCCCTACTTGTCCCGGAGGATCATGTTTTGACTGCAAAGCCGCGTGGCGGTCGTTGTCAAGGTGAGGCGTTGCCTTGGGAATCACCGTTGGCGGAAGTCACCCCGTTGATATCAAGTGGCCTGCATTGTAGCTGGATCATGCCTGTCGGCGTAACCAGTGCATGGCGTAAAGGTTAACAGTGTTGGCTTCCTTCTCGACGTATAGGGAGAAGTTCCGCTAACGGAGTTGTGCTTAGCAGAGACTACCTCGCTTGTAAGATGGAAAGGGATAAGTTCCGCTAGAGGAGTTGCGCTTAGCGGAGACTATCTCGCTTGCAAGATGGAAAGGGAGAAGTTTTGCTAGCTGAGTTGCGCTTAGCGGAGACTATCTCGCTTGCAAGATGGAAAGGGAGAAGTTCCGCTAGCGGAGTTGCGCTTAGCGGAGACTATCTCGCTTGCAAGATGGAAAGGGAGAAGTTCCGCTACCGGATTTGAGCTTAGCGGAGACTATCTCCCTTGCAAGATGGAAAGGGAGAAGTTCCGCTACCGGATTTGAGCTTAGCGGAGACTATCTCCCTTGCAAGAGGGAAAGGGAGAAGTTCCACTTAGCAGAGACTATCTCACGTGCAAGACAGAAAAGGAGAAGTTCCGCTAGCGGAGTTGCGCTTAGCGGAGACTATCTCGCTGAGTGCTTCGATGATTGACGATTTTCCTTTTCAATGGTTACCTTGGACAGACGCTTCATGTGATGGTGCCCGACACGCGGCCTACATGTATTGGATTAGCGTGTGCGATAACGTCTCTTCAGCATGCCGGTCAACTCGTCACTAATGCGAGTAATTATTGATTTGATAACCGAGGCGACGCCTCGGTTAATCAGGAGAGTAAGTGTGTTTGTGGGGCACGTGTACGGTTATGGTGCGATGTCGTTTTTCAGTGGACGGCCTAGATTAGTTTGATGTTGACATAAAAGAGAGCGAAACCTGGAGGTTTGACACTTCGTACTTTTTATCTAGTGTCGTTGTCTTCAAGCTTCGCCCTGGGTTCCGAGAAGAAGATTGCTACGATTCCGTGAAGTTATCGATCCTTGAAGCGTGAAGATCTCCTGCAGTGAAGAGAAATGCCTTCGGTCGCACCATAGTCTTCACCTTTAAGGTTGGTATTTTGAATCCCATCCCTGTTTTATAGGATTTATGTGTTTGTTTTTGTCTGTTTCCGGGTTTTTTTTCAATTTGGGCTACTCTGTTCCTCCCCGGTGTGCTCTGAGGGTGTAAAGCTAGTTTTGGGGATGGGTTTTGGTGTTTGGCAGAGAGGTATTTGCTGGATGGTCGAATCTGGGTTGAGTATATGGGTGCTTTCTGTTCTTGTTTTTGTATTTTCTGGGCAATTGTTCTTGATGCTCCTGGATGCAACTGAAAAAGGTATAGTCTAGATCTTGTGCGAACTGACTGGTTTGGGTTTTAGGGTTTTGGGATGGCTAGCGTCATAGAGATCTCGAGCGGTGAGGATTCCAGGTCTGACGAGTCGCTCAACGTGTCGGATAGGGTGTTTATTGACTCGTTGCGTCCGTCTGCCCCTGCAGGAACCTCCTGGTCCGAACCGCCAGACATTGGACCGCTACAGACCATACCCTGGGAAGTTACCAAGGGTCGCGCTGGTCGTTCTGAGAGTTCTAGAGCAGGAGAGGATGCTGCTACTCATAAAAGGAGGGAGGATAGGCTGGCGAGTAATAGCGCCGCTAGCGGCTCCGCTGATAGGGCGAGAGAGGCTGGCAAGGAAGAGGTTGAGTCAGCCCAGGTTCTCCGAGAAAGTACAGAGGTTGACGAGACGGGAGGGCCGATGACGGTGGTCGCAGTCGACCGTGTGAAGCGGGTGTTCCGCTTACCAGGTGTTGTGAAGCTGCCACCTCCACTAAAGGATGAGAGAGAGTCGGTCTTGCCAGCCGGTCATGCCGCCGTGCATGAGGCGATCTTTTGCCAGGGAGTGACATTCTCGCTACTGCCAAATCTCCAGATTTTGGTTTGCGAATTTGGCCTCTCTTTTGGGCAGATTTGCCCTAACATGGGCGGTTGCTGATGGCGCTCAACTTGCTGTGGCACCTGTCCGGTTGCAAGGGTCCAACCATGGCGGATGCGCTGCACTTCTATGAGTTGGTGTACGTGAAGCGCCAAGGATGCTGCGGGCAAGTGAATCTGAGTCGCCGCTAGGGGGCGCCCAAGCTAATAGGGAATTTGAAGGATTCCATGTCACCCTGGAGGGAGACCTTCTGTGTTGCCACCATCGGATAGGAATATCAGGCGGGGTCCAACGATGGAGAGCCGACCTTCAGGATTAAGTCAGAATTCCAACCTATCCGAGGTTATCGGTCTGCCGCCGTTTAAAGTTGATTTTTGTTGCGTAATAACTCCTAGTTGTAATGACCACTTCAATTTTTTTTATGTAGTGGGCCTGCGCTATAACCTGACGTGCGAAAAAGAGTACCGCTTGGCAAGGATCCGATGCTGCTGCCAGAAGCAATTTGCTAGATCTCCGCCTACTTACCGGTTGGGAGCTGTTGGTCAATCAACAGCTGACACGAGCCCTTTGTAAGTACCTTCTGTTGATGTGTGCTTTAGTTCGATTGTCGTCAAGCTAACCCGTTGTTTTTGTACATACTCTCCGCCAGGTAACAAAGCGAGCCACGAGGCATTCAAAAAAGCCATGGACCGTGCCGAGATCAACAACTTCGTGGAGAGCATGTACGCCTCTAGGCTAGAGGCCCAACAGACTATCGTTGATCCTCAGACATTGGCGCTGAGCCAATATGAGGTTCTCGTGGTGTTTCCAATGCCGCATTACTTACACCTCGGCCCCGACGACTCGCCCGTGGAGTAGGCGGGAGCTGGCGCCGCCTAGGGTTCAGTTGGCCGAAGCAAGGTCCTTGTTGCTCTAGTGCAGTAGAAAGAGAGGGTGCCCGCCTTTAGGCGTGGGTTGCAGAAGGAGAGGGTGGCGCCCTCAAAGGAGTCAGTGACTATTGCGGGGCTGGAGCCGCAGATGGGAGCGCTCCCCATCGCCGCTGGTGTGACACGATTGGTACCGCAAGGGAAGCGGCGACAAAACTACCCGGTCGATGAGGATGTTATGGAGACTATTGGGGTCCGCCAGAGGAAGAAGGCAAGGCAGGCCCCGTCGAAGACTACTGTGACCGCTGGGCTGGAGGTGTAGACGAGCGACCTCGACTCGTTTGCCGCATATGCCGAATTCCTGACGGAGCCTGAGCGGGCGTTTATCTGCCACCTCTGCGAGCGGCTTGGTTTTGGTGGGCTAAAGGGAATCGTGCGCTCAACCGCCATTGATCAGTCGCCGTATAGCTCGGCCTTCGGGCACTTGTCCGTTGGGCTTCATGAGATGTTCTTGGCAGCCTCAAAGCAACCCTGGGTGGAGAGGCAACTCAGGGAGGAGATCGAGGGTCTCCATAGAGAGCTGGCGGAGGCCAAGGACAGGTTGGCAGATGCGGAACGGCGCCTAACCAAGGCAGAATGTGATGCCGCTGATGCCCACTGCAAGCTGTCTGTCACCGTTGAGCGGGACGTGGAGCGGAATGACCACGTCTCCAGGCTAGAGCAAGACATAGCTCTGCTGAAGGATCGAGTGGCAACCAAGGTGAAGAAAGTTGATATCCTTCAGCAGGGTACTACAGCTAAGTCTACTGAGATGAAGAGGCTGGAGGATGAGGTTGCTCGTCTGGGAGCTTAGGGGAATAAGATGGAATGATGCGGCATCCAGCTGATTCCCCGACTTGGGATTTATTTGACAAGAAATGGCCGGAATTTGGAAGTGAGCCTAGGAACTTTCGACTAGCCCTCTCATCTAATGGGTTTAATCCTCATAGTCTCTAAGTAGCAGGTACTCTTGCTGGCCTATTATACTTGTCACATATAATCTTCCGCCATGGCTATGTATGAAGAGGAAGTATATGATGTTAACGCTGCTGATCTCTGGACCAAAACAACCTAGTAATGCTATCGACGTATATCTGCAGCCTTTAATAGATGATCTAAAAGTCTTGTGGGATGGGGTTGAGGGAGTATATGATGCCTTCAGAGGGGACTACTTTAAACTTAGAGCAATACTCCTCTGGACCATTAATGATTTTCCCGCTTATGGGAACTTGTCAGGTAGCATTGTCAAAGGATACAATGCTTGTCCGATATGCGTTGATAAAAGTAGACCATATAGGTTGAAGAAAGGTAATAAAATGTCATTCATGAGGCATCGTCGGTACCTACCTAGACATCATCCCTATCGAAAACAACGTGTTGCTTTCGACAATACAGTAGAGGAGGAGCTTGCTCCTATACCATTAACCGGAGAGGAGGTGTTTGCTAGAGTAGAGGGTATGAACTGTGCATTTGGCAAAAAGTGTCGTCCTACAAAGAGTGTTGACCGAAGCAGGCCTTGTTGGAAGAAGAAGTCAGTTTTCTTTGAATGAGAGTACTGGAGATATATTCCTATAGGACATAATCTCGATGTAATGCACATTGAGAAGAACTGTTGTGATGCCATCATTGGTACGTTGGTAAACATTCCCGGGAAGACAAAGGATGGGGTTGCTGCTAGTTTAGACATGGTTGAAATGGGCATTAGGACTGGTTTGAATCCCAAAATTGGTGCCAAAAGAGACAAGTTACCTTTAGCTAGTTGGAATTTGCTGCTAAATGAAAAGAAAATAGTTTGCAACTCTTTTTTTAATATGACAGTGCTTGTGCGGTTTTCATCAAATGTTAGGAGCCTTGTCTCTATGGATGATTTAAGACTTGTTGGTCTTAAATTGCATGATTGTCACACTATCATGCAAATTCTGCTCCCTGTTGCTTTACGATCTGTTCTTGAGAAGCCAGTTAGGTATGCAATCATTCGCTTCTGCCTATTCTTCAAGGCTATATGTGCCAAAGTGATTGATGTTTCCAAGCTAGAAAAAATGCAAGCAGACCTGGTTATTACAGTTTGCTTGCTTGAGAAGTACTTCCCACCATCCTTTTTTGATATCATGATTCATTTGACTGTGCATCTTGTGAGAGAAGTAGAGCTTTGTGGTCCAGTATTTTTTCGATGGATGTATCCCTTTGAGAGATACATGAAAGTGTTCAAAGGATGGGTGAGATGTCGTAGGCACCCTGAAGGGTGCATAGCAGAGTGTTACATTGTCGAAGAGGCTGTTGAGTTTTGTGCTGAACGTATGCTTGATGATGCTGGTACTGCTGGAATCCCAGAAAGTAGCAAAGCAGAATTTCGAAATGCATCCAAACCGCTATCAGGTGTTTCCATGATTTCTGTTTATGGAAAATAAATGCATGCACATCTTTGTGTATTGCAGAATACGGAGGATGCGTTGCCATATTTCCTGTAAGTCATTACTTATTTCGTTTTCCTTTTTTTTATTTATTATAATGTCAACATTTCCCTTCATTATTTCCTGTCTTGCTAAGTGTTTGGTTTTTCTCCTCCATGCAGTGAACATTTAGAGTTATTAAAGTTGCTTTATCCTAAGTTCTCCAAAAATGAAACGTGGTTGAAGAATAAACAGAATCAGATCTTTTCGGACTGGTTAAAAGAGAGGGTAAGTTCTTCATTATTGATACATTTGCAATATCAAAATATTATCTTTTGATGGCTATGTAATGTATGTACTGTTTGCAGGTATCAAATGAACTCATGTTTGCTGACAATAATGTTTCACAAACAATGAGATGGATAGCAGGTGGACCAAAGAATGAAGTGCCAACATTTAGTGGATACCAGGTTAATGGTGTTGATTTCAACACCAAGGAGCATGATAATCTTCGATCTGTTCAAAACAGTGGGGTATTTTTGCTTGCTGATGCAATGCAGATTTCTAATGCAAGAGATAAAAACACTAGGGTAGATGATATGCACTTTTACGGTGTGATTAAGCATATATGGGAGTTGGACTACTACAAGTTTAGGATACCTTTATTCAAATGTGATTGGGTAGAGAATGTTAGGGGCATCAAAGTAGACGAACTTGGGTTTACTTTGGTAAATTTGAATAGGATAGGTCACTTAAATGATGCTTTTGTCTTAGCTACCCATGTTAAGCAAATATTTTACATACAAGACCCCCTTGATACGCAATGGTCAGTGGTAGTAAGGTGTCCAGATAAAGACTACGAAGAGGCTAATGATGATGAAGAGCTACAAGATATTGAAGTGGAACAGCAGCCATTTAATGCCACATTGCCATCTGTTGAGATTTTTGATGACATAGTTGGTGATGATCACATCAATTATATGCGACCTGGAGATGAAGCCATATGGGTTGAGAATGAAAATAGTCATTGTCGCTTATAGGATTAGATAATAGGGTTGTTTCCTTGCACTTTTGTTTGCTTCAGGCATCTTTGTACTGTGTAATTATTGATGAAATATATGAACCCTTTTAATATGTTAGTTGTTTTGTTAGTACTGGGTTCAATTTAGCTGCTAATGTGTTGTGTACTTTTGTATACTGCGATGTGATATTTGTTTTTAGCCATTTATTTATACATATTGCTAAATGTTTACTTATTTCTTTCAGGTCATGGCTCCCCGGTCCAACAACACAGCCAAAGCTATAGAAATAGAACTAAGGATGAAGGCATTGCAAATGAAAAGAGGTAATGTTAATGCTCAAATCCGGCGGTAGCCGGCTCCTTGCTTAACACGGGTCCGGTGGGCGGACCACTACTCCGAGGATTAGATGATTCCGGTTTGCTGTAACACGAGAGACAGGGTGTCAGAGGGAGACCGCGCTGGGCGGTCTTCACTTCTCCGATGCCTAAGTCAGTCACTGTATATGGGTAGCAGAACAATAAATGAGTAGTAATTGCGTAATTAATGAGGAGAGAGGAGAGAACCTTTTATAGGTGAGGAAGGGGTTGATCTTCTTCTTATTTTCGATGTGGGACTGAAGTGCTTCGATTCCCAGCGTCTGGGGCTTCTTATGCCATCTTGACGCGGCGTGTGGCGGCGGGTCAGGGGTGATCTGGGGGCGGTCCAGGGTTCAAACGGTAGCCTGCCTGGCCGTGCCTCCACAGGTTACCTCCTTGGTGGGAGTCGGTACCTCTGGCTGTACCATGAGCGTGGCTCATTATACTCGTTCTGGCACATGTAGGTACAAGTCCCCCAAGTCACCAATCAAGGAGGGCAATCTTGGTTAGGGAGTTGATCGGCGGTGTGAAGCGTTACTTCCGCTAGACTTGCAACAACATAATTAGCGTCAGTGCGTTGTCAACCATGGATTTACTGAGCGAACGCTTTATACCCTTTCGGGTGGGCCCCTGCCAGGCCCGCCAGGGAGTCCCCCACTCCCTAGCCAAGACAGACCTCCGGATGGTTGGCAAATTGTTTGTTGAGGGGAAGCTGCGCGGAGCAGAGGGTGTTGGGTAGCGAGCCCAATCTTAGTACCGGGGTGACGGGGGTCAACGTACCTGATCAGGGTCGTCGTAGACTGTTGACAAGTCCCCGTGTCCCGTAGGGACGATCTGACCGTAACGCCTCGTGATGGTAGTTGTCAGAGAGAGGCGTAGCCTCGGGATTCGCCGCTGGCGGATACCCCCCGCTGGATGTAACAGGACACAGCATCGCTTAGACGTGTTTGGCGGTAGTTAGTGAGCGGAGTTGTGCTCAGCAACGCACAGGGTTTGCAAGATGAAGGGGGTTCTGCCGGCAGTGCTACGCATAATGGAGGGTGCCTCTTGCAAATTGACAAGTGGAAGTTTCTAGCGGGGATCAGCTCATAGGAGATTTCGCTCAGCGGACTTCGACACTTGGAAGATGACAAGTGAGAAGTTCTGCTAGCGGGGTTTCTCTTAGCGGACTTCGACACTTGGAAGATGACAAGTGAGAAGTTCCGCTAGCGGGGTTTCGCTTAGCGGACTTCGACACTTGGAAGATGACAAGTGAGAAGTTCCACTAGCAGGGTTTCGCATAGTGGACTTCGACACTTGGAAGATGACAACTGGGAAGTTCCGTTAGCGGGGTTTCGCTTAGCGGAATCAGCTGACGATTGGCGCCCTCCTCCCAAAAGTTGTGGTTTCTACTGGACGCTTCGTCTGATGGTGGTGGACACGTGGCGAACCCCTAAAGGGTTAGTGTGCGGAGGCGTGCCTCTTCCGCCTAGCCGTCTCCTCGCCATTAATGTCGAGTAATGATGAGTTTTGTAACCGAGGCGACGCCTCGGTTAATCAGGATAGTAACTGTAGTTGTGGGACACGTTTAGGGCTGACATTTGATGTCGTTTTTCAATGGACGGCGTAGGACTGTCTGACATTGACATAAAAGGGGGGGAAGTTGGCATATTTGGTACTCTGCTCTAAACTTTGAACTGTGCTTCGTCGTTTTCAAGATTTCTGCGTCTGAGATCGGAGAAGAGAGTTGAGGCGATATTGCCGAGTTTTCGTACGTGGAAGAATTGACGATCTCCAGCTCCGAAGATTACTGTTCACGCTGCTGTCAAAGACTCCATCGTTGAGGTTGGTATTCTGGCCTATATCCCTGTTTCATTGAATGCCTGCCATGGCGATTTTTGGGTTTTGGGTGTTTCGGTGATATGTCCTTTGTCGACGTGCTGTGAGGGTGTGAGAGTGGGTTTGGGGATGTGTTGTTGTAATTGACAGAATTGGGGTTGTTAGGGATTTTCTAGATGGTCGAATCTGGGTTTGAGTGCGTTTGTTCTTGTTTTGGTATTTTCTGGGTTGAGTATTCTTGATGTTCTTGGCGACTGACTGATATAGGGGTAAGTTAGATCCTGTATGAGCTAACTAATTTGGGTTTTAGGGTTTGGGGATGGCCGACGTCATAGAGATTTCGAGCAGTGAGGATTCCGGCTCGGAAGTGTGGTTCAGCGCGGCGGATAGAAATTTTATTGACTTGGTGCTTCCGTCTGCCCGTGCAGGAACCTCACTGCCAGAACCGCTAGAGGTCGAGCCGCTACAGACCATTCAGTGGGACGCAGTTATGGGTCGTGCATCGCGTCCGGAGAGTTCTAGAGCGGGGGAGGCTGCCACTGCCCACACTTTGCATGAAGAGCGGCTAGAAAGCAATAGTGCCCCAGCGGTTCCGCTGGCGGGGAAGGTGTAGCGGGGGAGGATACCGAGTCGACGTGGGTGTTCGAGGACGGCACCCATGTTGACTAGGCGGGAGGTAGGATGACCGCTGTTGCCGTCAACCAGTTGAAGTGGGTGTTCCGGTTGCCCGGCGTGGTGAAGCTGCGTCCGCCGACGGTAGAGGAGAAGGCTTCCATCCTGCCAGCGGGTCACGCCGTGGTGCACGAGGCTATATTCCGCGAGGGAGTGACCTTCCCGCTGGTGCCCAACCTACAGATCCTCGTGTGCGAGTTCGGCAACGCCTTTGGGCAAGTGTGTCCCAACATGTGGCGGTTGTTGCTGGCGCTGAACTCGTTGTGGCGGTTGTCTGGTTGCGAAGGACCGATCGTGGAGGAGGTATTACACTTCTACGAACTGGTGTACGTGAAGCGCTAGGGTTGTAGAGGGCAAGTAAACCTCAGTCGTCGCCAAGGAGCGCCCAAGCTGATCGAGAACCTGAGGGACTCCATGTTTTACTGGCGGGGTTCCTTCTGCATTGCCACGGCTGGTTGGGAGTACCAAGAGGGGTCCAACGAGGGGGAGCCGACGTTTAGAATTAAGTCGGAGTTTCAGCCCATTCGAGGTTGTTTGCCGCTTCAGCTGATTTTTTTTTGTTTTTTTTTATTTTTTGTACTGATAATGACCTCTTTTGTGCAGCGGGGTTGCGGTATAACCTGACTCGTGCGGAAGAGTGCCGCGTAGCACGCATCAGGGGTTGTTGGCGGAATCGCAACTTACTGGACTTTCGTTTCCTTACCGGGTGGGAGCTGTTGGTAGCTCAACAACTGACGCGTGCCGTTGGTAAGTACTCTCCGCTGCATTGCTCCTTTTGTGAAGTTGCCTCATGCTGACCGGCTTGCCATTATATATTTTTTCTAGAGACTCCACAGGGAAACAAGGCGAGCCGTGACGCTTTCAAGAAAGCAATGGACCGCGCTGAAATAGACAACTTCCTGGAGGCCATGTATGCTTCCGGACTGGCGGCGGTGGACCCAGATACGCTGGCGCTGAGCCCGTCAGAGGCTCCCGTGGTGCTGCCAATGCCGCACCACTCTCATCTTTGTGGTGACGGGCTGCCCACTATTCAGGCGGGGACCAGCGCGGCGAGCGAGGCGGCGCCGCGGAAGGAGAGAGCACCGGCAATATGGCGCGGGGTACCGAAGAAGGCGGTGCGCCCAACGGAGGGTGTAACCATAGTGGGGTTGGAGCCGTTGACGGGGGGTGCGATGGCTGCCGCTGCTGGAGGTACGCGGACCCTTCAGCGAAAACGCAGTCAACCAGAATCGGGCTGGGAAGGGGAAGAGGTGGAGGTCACCGGGGCCTGCGAGCAGCCGAAAAAGTCAAGGCAAGCTCCGCCCGAGGCTCCCACTGACGTGGCTACAGCGGTAGGTACGAGCGGCTTGGACTCATTTGCCGCTTACTCCGAGTTCCTCAAAGACGGTGAATGGGAGTTCCTGTATCACCTCTGCGAGCGGCTGGGGTTCGGCGGCTTGGAGGGGATTGTTCGGTCGACCTCCGTCAGCGAATCGCCCTTCAGCACAGCCTTTGGGCACGTCGCCGTTGGGCTTCATAGATGTTCCAGGCGGCGTCCAAACAGCCCCTGGTTGAGCGGGAGCTCCGGGAGGAAGTGGCGGGCCTATAAAGGGACTTGGGGAAGGCCCAAGAAAAGCTGGCTGATGTCGAGCGAAGCTTGACAAAAGCTGACTGCGATGCGGCAGACGCCCGTGGCAAGCTGAACGTTGGCATTGAGCGGCACCTCGAGCACAACGAGCGGTTCGCCAAGCTGGAGCAAGACATGTCCCTACTGCGGGATCGGGTGGCCGCTAAGGAAAAAAAAGTTGAGATCGTTCAGCAGGAGTCTGCCGTCAAACAGGCTGAGATCAAGCGACTAGAGGGTGAAGTCGCTCGCTTGGAGGTTGAGGGGGGCCTTGCTGTGGCCGCCACTGTTGAATCATACAAGCAGTCGGCGGAGTACAAGAAGGCACTAACCGAAGCAGCCAAGGCGGGTGCCCTAGCTAATGTGGAGATGCTGCAGCAGAAGGGCGCCATCGACTGGGCGAAAACGTCGATGTCGGTCGTGCAGCCATCAAAGGAAGCTCGGCCAACAACAAGTACCGCTCCCACTGCTGCCCCCACTGCCTCCCCTGGTCATGTTGGAGCCCCCTCGGGTAGTGGGGAGAGTGGCGGATTCCCAGAGGGTGACTCTCAGCGGACGCCTACCCAGTATGAGGTGTCTCGCGCTGGGTTCTTGGCGGCCCACACCCGGGCGGATGGCACAGTAGAGACCCCCAGTCCCACAGCCCGAGGGTCTGACCAGACGAGCCTTTCACATCCACCGCCGGCCGCCAGTGGAGATGCTGAAGGTAGCGAAGCCGGCCTTGCCAACCCTGCCAACCTTTGAAAGTAGTAGTAAAGTTTTTTGTAGCCGCTGAGGCATAAATATTTCATGTAATTCTCTTTGGAATATAAATGAAATTTTGGAACCTAAGCTTCTGTACTCTGTATTTAATTTTTTTATTTTTTTGTGATGATGTATGTACCGCTAGGGGTGTTGACAATTTTGTTTTTGGCCATGAATGAGACATTAAAGGAATTAAAATTGGTCCAAGTGCACAATGTAGCCGACGTAGTCCGCTGACTGGCGTTGCCAGTTGCCCCCAGTGCTAGACTTGGAAACAATGGTTTGAATAATTCCTCGTTTCATTGATAGCTGTTTGCACAGCGTTTACAAAAGCGGGGTCGTACTCGTTAGGTAGCTTCCCTTAGCTAAACATTGGACAAAAATTTAGCTAAGTCAAGATGCTCTTGGGTAGCGATATGACTATTTGTAGTAATACCGAAGGTGCTCTTGGTTTGCAGCTTCGACCTGGCCGTTGGTTTGGGGGTGAGCGACTGATGCAAAACGCATCTTGGTGCCCAGGTTGGCGGTGAAAGATATGAGTTCCTTATTGTTGAACTGCGTGCCGTTGTCTGTGATGATTGCATGTGGGATACCCTAACGGCAGTAGATGTTCTTCCAGAGGAAGTGAATTACCTTGGCGGTAGTTATTGCCTTTCAGGGGCTCCGCCTCTATCCACTTGCTATTGTAGTCGATGGCGACAATGATGTATTTGAACTGACCTTTGGCGGTTTGGAATTTTCCCATCAAGTCCAGGCCCCATGTTGAATGAATCCAAGGACCGACGATAACTGACAGAGGTTCCGCCGGGGCATGTGGAAGATCAGCATATTGTTGGCATTTGTGACAAGATTTTAATATCCGCCGAGCGTCATCACCAAGCGTAGGCCAAAAGTAGCCTTGTCGCATTGTGCGATTGGCCAAGGATCTGGCACCTGAGTGATTTCTTCATTCTCCGCCATGTATTGTCGCCAGCACGACCTTTCCCTCCTCTGGGGTTAGACAGCGGAGGTTGGGGTGAGTGAATCCCTGGCGGTAAAGTTTGCCGCTCTGTATGTTGTAACGGGGTGCTCTCCGCTGGAGCCGTCGCGCCTTGATCTTGTCCTCTGGCAATGTCCCGTTGTATGTTGTAACGGGGTGCTCTCCGCTGGAGCCGTCGCGCCTTGATCTTGTCCTCTGGCAATGTCCCGTTGCGTTTGTACTGAATGATTTCGTCCATCCATCTAGGATTGGCCTCAATGTTAAAGATCTCCGCCAGGGTTTTTGTGATACTTGGCCTGTCCAGAGACTCTACCCTTGTGTCCGCTGGACTCTGGTGTGGCTGGGCGATTGCCAGTCTTGCCAATGAATCAGCTTTGGCGTTCTTTTCCCTGGGGATTTGTGTGATGGTGTGGAACTTGAATTTTTTGAGCAGCGCCTAGGCGTACCCTAAGTATGCCACTAACTGCTGGTCCTTGGTTTGAAAGCTATCGTTGACCTGGTTAACGACCAACTGAGAGTCGCTGAAGATGTTGACACTGTTGGCCCCTGAATCAATGGCGAGGAGTAGGCCGGCAATGAGTGCCTCATATTCCGCCATGTTGTTGGAAGCTTTGAAGTTGAATTTTAACGCGTATTCGACGCTAAGCCCCCTGGTCCTGTTAAGATGATTTCGGCGCCGCTGGCCTTGGAGCAAGCTGAACCGTCCACGTGTAGGTTCCAGTCTGATTGTTGGGGAGCCGGCCCCTCGGCTGTCGCCATTTCCCTTCCTGTCGGTACATCTATCTTGGCTTCGGACTGACGCTCAGTGAGCTCAGCAATGAAGTCTGCCACCGCCTGGCCCTTCATGGCGGTTTGTGGTTTGTAATCTATGTCAAACTCGCTAAGCTCGATGGCCCACTTGCTGAGGCTCCCCGAATGTTCTGGGTTCTGCATTACCTGTCTCAGCGGATGATTGGTTAACACATGGATTGTATGGGCTTGGAAGTACTGGCGGAGGCGTCTGACGGCAACGATGAGTGCGAGAGCAAGCTGCTCCAAGGGAGGATACCGTGTTTCTGCTCCGTTCATGCCCCTACAGGCATAGAACACCGGGAGCTCGTCCTGGCCCTCCCGCCGGACTATGGCGCAACTCACCGCTGACTGAGATACCGCTAGGTAAATGTATAATGTTTCTCCTTGCACAGGAATAGAGAGGAGTGGAACTGCCGCCAGATATTCCTTCAGGTCTTGGAACGCCGCCTGGCACTCTGGGTTCCAATCGATGACCTTCTTGTGGGTTGTTTTAAGGACTTTGAAAAATGGGGCGCACCTGTCGGTCAGTCTGGAGATGAATCGGGACAGGGCGGTTAGCTTGCCTTGGAGGCATTGGACGTGCACCTTCCACTCCGGGTCTTTTAAGTTGAGGATGGCTTGCACCTTGTCAAGGTTGGCCTCAATGCCCCGCTCACTGACAATATACCCCAGAAATTTGCTAGCGGTGATGCCAAAGAAACATTTTTCTGGGTTGAGGCGCAAACCATAGGTCAGGAGGATGGCTACTTTGATTTTTAGGTTTGCCACATGTCCGCTAGCTTTGATACTCTTGACCAACATGTCGTCTACGTAGACCTCGATTATCTTGCCCAGATGTTCCGTGAACATGGCGTTCATCAGTCGTTGATAACAGTACAGGCCTTTGTCGGTGGTAAAGGTGGTGCACTCCTGGTCGTCGGGATGCATCCTGGTCTGGTTATAGCCGGAGAACGCATCCATCATGCTGAGGAGCTCGTGTCTAGCGGTTGCATCGACGAGTTGATCGATACGGGGTAGTGGGAAGCTGCCTTTCGGGCATGCGTTGTTAAGATTTTTGAAGTCGACGCAAATTCTCCACCAGCCGCTAGCCTTTTTTACCATAACCAGGTTGGAAATCCACTGGGGATAGATGACCTGGCGGATGAACCCAATGCCCTGGAGCTTGGCAACCTCTTCTCTTATAGCACGGTACTTCTCTTCGTCGAAGGCTCTGCGTTTCTGTTTGATAAGGTAGAAGGATGGTTTGATGCTCAACTTGTGTGAGATGATCTCAGGGGAGATACCTGGCATGTCTGCATATGACCAGGCAAAGACCGTAGCGTTGTCACGTAGGAACTGAGTGAGCTCCGCCGCCAGCTCTGGGTCTAATTGAGCGCCAATGCGAACTGTCCGCTCAGGGTGCTCATCAGAGATGCTGACAACCCTCAGTGATGTTTCTGGGTTGACCGGCTCCTTCCTTACGTACTTCTTTTCGTCTTCCCTAGGGTCCTCAAAAATGTTTGGTGGCGGTGCCTGACTGCCTACCACTAGGATCTCATGGCGGCGGGTTGATTGTGCTATAGTAGTAGAATAACACTCGCGTGCCAGCTGTTGACTTCCCTTGACACAGCCTATGCCGTTGGGTGTGGGGAATTTCATGAGCAGCATGTACCCGGCGATGATGCACTTGAGTTTGTTGAGCGTTATATGAGCTGAAACAATCGACAATTATGAACTCCGTATGTATTTCGACCATACATGGACTAGTACCGATAACTAGCCGCATATAGTCAGAGCCCAGAGGTTGCGTGACGTCACCGGAGAAGCTGAGCAATGGTTCATGATCTTGGAGCAATTTTCTGTTCCGCTTAAGGTCGTTGTAACAACCACTGAATATAACGTTGACAGCGGACCCGCTATCAACCAGGATTCTTCCCATTGACATTTTGCCTAGAATGGCGTCGATCAAGAAAGGATCGTCATGGGGCAGATGCACTCCGCGTTCCTCCTCCTCTGAGAAGGTAATAGGCTCCCAACCAGCCCTTGGGAGTTTGGCGGATCTTTCATAGCGGATGTTGCAGACTTCCTTTGGGTGATTAGCCCGCGCATAGCGCTTTCTAGCTCTGTGAGACATGTTGGTGATTGGAGCACCTCCGTCAATGGTGTTGATGCGGCCCATGGGCTCAATGTCGGCTATCACAGGTGGCGGTTGGCGCACCTTGAACTGCTCAAGCTTGCCCTCACGGTATAAGGTCTCAATGGCCGTTTTGAGGGCATTGCAGCTGTTGGTATTGTGACCACTGTCTTAATGGTATTTGCACCACCTGCCGGTGTTTCTTGGTTTTCCCGTTTTTGGGTACCTCCCTGGGGCGGCGGTGGGATCTGATCCTTGCACTGATTGTATATTTCTTCATATGAGGCCGTGAGGACTGTGAACACTGCATACCGCTGAGAAGACTCCGTATGTTTGTTGCGGTTGTCCCCATAGGATGGGCGGTTCCCCTTGTAGTGTTGGTCCTTCTGTCGCTTATTTTGGAACTGACCCTGCTGCCACTCCCGCTTTTTGTCAGTTGGCGGAGGGTTGGGGGTTTTGTTAGCGGTCCCCTGCTGACTGGAGGAGGGTTGTACTGACTTTTCCAATGCCGCAGGTGGCAGTGGGGTCTCTCCATATGCGATGAATTCTGCTTGGGCATGAATAACCACCTCACTCATGAGGTGGTCGTATACCGCATTTGGATGATTCTAGTTGAGGTGATAAAGAAATGGTCCTTTGAGGAGTCCCTGCTTAAAAGCCGCCGAAGCCATTGTTTTATCAAGATCGCGGCATTGAGATGCCGCCGCTCGCCACCTTGTGACGAACGCCTTCAGTGTTTCCTCCGTGCCTTGCTTGACGTTGAATAATTGGCTTGTGTTGTGGTGCCCGGCGGACAGTAGGATGAACCGGGAAAGGAAAGCGTGTGATATTGCTTGGAATGAGTCAATGGATCCCGGCGGGCACTCGAAGAACCAATTCATTGCCTCATTGTCCAGTGTTTCACTGAACAAGTGGCACAGGGTGGCGTCATCGAATCCCTTGTTGTTGGTGACTTTCTTGAAGGTGTTCATATGGACGAAGGGATCAGTCTTACCGCTGTAATGTGACATTTTTGGAGTCTTAGCATACACTGGTCTGACGGCCAGCAAAATTGCAGCGGTGAATGGTCCTGGCCTGGATACGAAAAGTGGATTTGAAGTTGGTGCTGGGGTTCCTGATTCCACCCAGATCAACCTTTGTTCCAACTGTTGCATCATTTCCAGTATTTGAACGGTTGCATCGCCGGCGGGGTCTAGCCTGGTACTCCGCTGAACTGATCCTCGCCTGGGAGCGGGTGGGTTTCCCTCTGTTCTTGCCCGAGGTCTCGAGCGGTGGGTGTGCAGTGATGACTTTGCCTCTTGTTCCAGCATTAGCTGGGGTACAGGGGGTGGTCCTATTCCCGCTAGCTCTGGTGGGTGCAGCGGGACCTGTATATGCACGACTGGTGCTGGTATCAATGCTCCTGAGCCAGGTCGGCTGTGCCTAGTACTTCGTGACTGCTCACTTCGTACCGGGTTGGCGGTTGCCGCCAGCGTTTTCTTTAGCTCCTCAAAGCAGGACACAAGCGCGGCCACTTGTTGTTGGGCCTCAGCCTTCTCCTTGCGTTCTTGTTCACGCTCTCTGTTTGCCTTGTGAAGATCCGCCAGTGCCAGCTCATACAGAGAGGCGAGGTCTTGGCCTGGCGGGCGGCTGCTACCTGGGTTTGTCTCACCTCTGGGGTTGACCGGGGTGGTGAATAATGCGCGGTTAATGCCTACCGCTGGGTTGGTGAGCTGGGGAATGGCAGACTGATCTGCTTGCTTGTCAGCGTCTTCCCTGCTATTGTTAGTCTTGGTGATTGTGGCGGGACGTCCTTTTGTTCAAGACTTCCCACAGACGGCGCCAATGTTAATGCTCAAATCCGGCGGTAGCCGACTCCTTGCTTAAGGCGGGTCCGGTGGGCGGACCGCTACTCCGAGGATTAGATGATTCCCGTTTGCTGTAACACGAGAGACAGGGCGTCAGAGGGAGACCGCGCTGGGCGGTCTTCACTTCTCCTATGCCTAAGTCAGTCACTGTATATGGGCAGCAGAACAATAAATGAGTAGTAATTGCATAATTAATTAGGAGAGAGGAGAGAACCTTTTATAGGTGAGGAAGGGGTTGAACTTCTTCTTATTTCCTATTTGGGACTGAAGTGCTTCAATTCCCAGCGTCTGGGGCTTCCGATGCCATCTTGACGCGACGCGTGGCGGCACGTCAGCAGTGATCTGGGGGCGGTCCAGGGTTCGAACGGTAGCCCGCCTGGCCGTGCCTCCACAAGTTACCTCCTTGGTGGGAGTCAGTACCTCTGGCGGTACCATGAGCGTGGCTCATTATAGCTAATTATGCTCGTTCTGGCACATGTAGGTACAGGTAAAAAGATCATGTCAAAACCAGCTGTTGAAGAGACTGATGTACCACCCAAATTTGCCTTTGCTAAGCAAGATGCAGCCCCTAATAAAGCTGCAACCCCCAAGAAAGCTCAAGCGACATCAAGAAAAACAATGTTGAGACTTGCTCACTCTAAGAAATCTGTATCCCCAAAGAGAAGTATATCCAATCAAGTTGGTAAGTCCAAGAAGGCAGCATATGCACGTAATGTTGGAAAGAGCAAGGCCCCTGATGAAAAGGACAACCTAACCGGTGGACTAAGGTTACTTATGCATGGGATGGTAACGATGAATCGCATTTCAAGGCGACTTATTCATGGAAAGAGGCTGAAAGTTCAGTGTAATGCTCAAGGGGAACCAATTGGAAAGGCAGCTAAGGAGATGCAGTCCTATATTGGGGTATTGGCACGTATAAGGATCCCAATATCTATAAAGGATTGGAGAAGAGTGAAATTAGATGAGAAAGACAAAATCTGGGAAAGTATTGAGGTAATTAATCTGACAATATATTTAATTGTATGATCATTTTGTTATTATAGTTGTGTTACTTGTATTCTGCTTATTTTCATTAACAATGAGCAAATATTAAAGAAGGGTTCCCGCTTATGGTTTTGAACATATGCAGGAAGCATTTGTGGTGCCTAAGGAGTGGAAGAAATTGGTTATTACCTCATCTGCCAATAAATGGAGAGAATTCAAGAGCAAGTTGACAAACTGGTACATTATGCCATATTTGGATAACCCTGAACTGTTGGAGTTCCCTCCAGATGATTATCGATCCATTGACCAGCATGACTGGGATAAGTTTGTTATTGATAGGACTACCGCAAAATTTCAGGTTTGCCAACTAGATGATTTTAGTCCAATTACAGATAATGCTTTTCTTCTATGTCTATATCGGTTAAAATCTTCTAGATGCTCTAATATTGTGGACACTTCTGCATACTTTTTGAAAGAACTTCGCGAGGCACAAATACAAAAGCGGAAGGAGAATAAGTACCCTCATCGAATGGCGCGAAAAGGATATGCTAATCTTCAGGAAGAACTGGTTAGTATAGCCTTTCCTAGAGTACTTTACTGTATAATTGTTCTTCCTTGGATTTAGGACAGAGTAATGATCATTATACCCTCTATGTTCATATAGTCTGAAACAATACCGATTGAAGAACTTGATCGTACGACAATGTGGGTAAAGGCACGACAAGACAAGACCGGCAACTTCAACGGGCCAGCAGCAAAGAAGACAATTGAAAAAATTGTAAGTTCAATTACAAGTGTAATTATTTTGTTGTGATTTTTTATAATTAATTTGCATCATTCATGCATCTGATGCTTCTATTTTATGTTTACAGGACAAACTAAAGCAAAAATTGTGTGAAGGTGAAGTGAATCCTTCTGGATCAGATGATATTCTAACATTGGCATTGGGAAACCTTGAGGCCCCTGGCAGGGTACGAGGTGTTGGTGGCTTTGTCAAGCCGGCTGCTTACTTTAATATACCAAAACGCCGAAAGGAATCTGTAGAAGACACCTTGAGGGTGAGTGTGAAGAGGATATTAGCTTAAGAGAAAGAAACTATCATTGCCAATGAAAGAGCTATATGGGAGCTGGAGATGGAACAACACATTGCCAAGGAAAGAGCTGCTTGGGAGGATAGGTGTAAGAAGTTGGAAGAAAAGGTTGCGAGGAAAGAGGATGACAATGATTCACCCAAAACTTTGACACCTTTGAATGATATTGGTTCTGGACAAGGCAGCTGTTCCCGGCAAAATGATAAGGGTATGAAGGTTGGTGAAACTGATCTTGCTAGAACTGTCAACAAGAAGTTAATCTTGAACAATGCTGCACAAGTGGATGTTGAAGAGGAGACTGCTATACCGGTTGTGGATAGTAAATTGAGCAGCAAATCTGCATCGGTTATTGAGGATGTTGTTGGGAAAGTTGGTAGACCTCTCATCAAGACTAAATTCTGGGAAGAAGTTCCGGTAAAGTTGGAGTTTAAGCTAGCAATAAATTCATTGGATAATGTAGTTGCTCTTGGAACCATCGTTGAAGTTGATACTGAGGCCAGCTGTACATACTAGGGAGTCTCAACAGGTTTGGCACTAGACCCTGGGCCCCATCGGTACTCCCAGGTACTACGCCATGGGCCGGGTTCACACCTCACCATGGAGGGCTCCACATAAGGTGCCACCCCGAGCACCCAGAGCCCGGGGCGAGGCCAGCACAACCCATCTATTCTACAATTACAAGACTGATAGCATCAGAAGAACCTGTGTCCCACATCGAGGATAGGGAAGACTCCATCCCCACACTTGAGTATAAAGATCATGGCACAACCACCTTTGAATGGTAAGGACCCCTTTATCTACAATCTAATCTACATAACTATCAGTTTCTCACTCAGGCATCGGAGAGGAATAAACCGTCTGGTACGGTTTATCCCTCTAACGTTGTGTTCTTGATACAGGATTTAGGAACCGATCGGTGCCCCAGTTGGTATAGCATTCTGTGTGAGGTACCCGGAGAAAGCCACCAGAAACACCAGCAAACAAACAATCCATGGTGTTCCAATGGGAGAGGAAAATGTGCGCGTATCAGTAACCAAAGCTATTGTTGAAGATGCTTTGCTACCATTTCCTATCAAAGATGATATTGTCAAAATACGCGATGCGATTGGCACATGCGTTGCTTGGCCTAAAAACTTGATTATACCCCCCACAGTTGGGCAAAAGGTAATTTCATTTGTTAATTAGTACATTTTCAGAAACCCTAAACTATTTTTATCTAATAATGATGCATGTTATTGTTTACAAATATAGCAAGCAGAAAAGCGCAAAATTGTGAAGAAGAGAAATAGAGACATATATGATGATGATCATGATGACCTTCAAAACCTGCCAGCCAAGTTGCCTTTACCCCTAAAGATGTTGTGTCAATGGGCCAACACGTTCTTAAAGGATGGGTTCACCATCCACACCACTTTGGGAGAAGAGCTTTTCTGCCATCCAAAAAAGGTAGCTATCTTCAGGAGGGATGTGTATGCCATGACCAACATGAAGGAGATATCGAGCAGCTCATTAGTGATGTATTTGAGGTTTGTAGTGCACATTAAATATGTTAAATTGTATTAGGTTGTTTGGTGGCCATCTTCAATGTTGTAATTGCTGTGAAACTAAATCTGCTGTTTTTGTAGCTACCTCTATCAGGTTTTGAAGAAAACAAAGATGCTGGAAATGATCGCCTTCATAGACCCTGCTCACACTAGTGCACTTGGGTGTGGAAATCTAACAGAACAAGCTCGTTCTCTAGCTGTCCGGTATGGAAATGAGAAGCCTGGCCAGATTTTTCTAGTTCCCTATAACTCAGGGTAAGCAATTTTGATTTAGACTTTACCTCCTAATATCTACAGTATATATGCATGTTATCTTCATTAATTTAGTTGGGTATTGAGTTGAACATTTTAATGTTAGTTGTCATTGGATGTTGACGGTCGTGAACCCCGGTGAAGAAGTGGTGCACTTCATGGATCCATTAAAGAGGTGACTCATCACCTGTGAATGGAAAACTATTGTGGACGAGTAAGTGGCTTCTACATTCAGTTTGGTCCAATGTAAAATTGGTTGTTATACTTGCATTTTGCTGGAAATTTCTATCTAAATGTTACTTTGTAAGTTGTTCAGTTTCTGGCTGATTGTTGTTCTCATCATGTTGTTTCAGTTCTATCAGAATATACAATGCACAGAAAAATAAGAAAGGCAACTTGTGCTTAAATGTGCGTAAATGCATAAATACGTACGGCGCCGTTGACTTGATACACATTTACGCAAGCGTATGTATCATTGTTAAGATAGGGAAATATTATGCCCAAAGTTTATCGTACCACGGGGATTAGTGGCTAACCCACAATCCTTGGATAATCGGAAATAAAGACACTTAGCAAACAAAGAAAAGAAAAAGAAAATAAATAAAAATGCTAATCTAAGCCACCAAGCCCTAGCAATGCTCGGTTTAGGTTTTCACCGAAACCTAATCAAAACTAAGAGCCTAGTGATGGATATGCACAAATGAGTGGAAAAGTTTAATGCTTGAGGGTTGATTTTAGATTAACAAAAAGATAATGAATGTAAAGCAACTAATAAAAATGCAAGGAAATTAATAAAAGCGTAAACAATATAAATGGGAATGTCGGGTGCTAGGGAGGATCATTCACCCAAATTCTATGTGTCGGAAGCTAATATAATGTAGATGCAAATCTCCTATTTTGGCGGTAGTCGTATCCAAGGCGGTTCAAGGCTCAAGGACCGAAATTCCTTTTCATGGTATTCATACTCCGGTTCAAGGGCCGTAGGAACTCACTTGGCATGAATTAGAGCCGGTTCAAGGGTCACTAATTCACATCAAGAGGCGTAGAGATCAAGGAATTAGACTATTAAGCGACCCACCCGCGCAATCACGCAACGGGTGTAAATCACCATGCTTATAACCCCTCGAATACGAAATTGAAGGTTTCTAGCTTAGGAATTAGAGGGGGTCAAGCCTCTAACTCCGTCCTAGACATGCTCCAAATACACACCCTAGAGTTGACTAGGGTCCTAGACATGCATTTTAACCCAACAAAAATAGATATAAACATCCATCATATGAAAATTGCATCATTACATTAAATTAAACATCTTTTACACAAAATTTGGGTTAGGGACACAACCCTAACCCTCAACAAGAAAATTACTCACAACCCATAATCATAGACATCAAGATTACAAAATTCAAAGAGAAAAAAGTATAGAAATATAGGAGAAAACAAGGGTAGCCACAATTAGCTAGAAAGCTAACATGACTATCCTTGAATTATAACTCTCACAATTTCCCAAATCTTGAATCTTGTAGAGGAGAAGCCTTTGATGAATTCTTAAAACTTTGGGTGAGTAAATCCTTGAAATCCCTAAAATAAAACTAAAGAAAAGAGGAAAAAATGGAGAAAGAAGGAGGAGAGGAGAGAGAGCAGCCCAAAGGGCTGCCTCTGTTTTGTGGTGGTGCGGCTACTGTTTCTGTAGGGTTTTTCCCCATGAATGTTGTGGCCGTGGTATATATATTATCAAGAAATGGGTGGCTGGATGCCTTCAGGAGAAAAAGAAAGGCTAGGATGAGGTCAAGAGATTGAAGCTCCTCCAAGAAATGGGCACGTGTCCTGGGAGAAATGTTTGTGTGGCTGGTTAATTAAAGGAGCAAAACACGTGCAGCTCCATTGTGCATGTTGATTGGCTAACTTTGGTTAATTACAATGCAAAGAGGAAGGGTGTGACACGTTCAGCACATTAACCAAGCTATTACTAACTTTGTTTAATTAATCCATCAATCAATGATTGATTAATTAAACGGCCACTAATTCACTTCATGCTTTTCTCTCTGTTGGTGTTGACCATAGTTGACTACATCGACAATTTCGTCATTTTGTCGGAAACTCTAATTTTGCTCTAATTTCACGCATTTTTTCACAATTTCAGCAATTCCGCTTATTTCCTACACAATAAATAAAAATAAATTAATTACATAAAAATTGACTTAAGGATTAACTTAATTCTAGTTTTTAGAGTGCAATTACACGCATAAAAATGCGTGTAATTAGAAAGCAACAACAAAATGATGTTGTTGGACGTATCAAAGAACAACAGAAACAAGGAAAAATGTGTTCTTATTTGGACTCTCAAACAACATAAAATTGTCATCTAAAATAGAAAGTAACAACATAATGAAATCCAAATATGTTGTTTTATATGCACTCAAACAATAGATAATTGTCGTCTTCAGGTCAAAACAAAGACAGAGTCGAAAAAAATTTGTTGACTAAAAACTGAAACAACCACATAAAATTATAGTCAATCAACAGATACAACCAAAATTCTATGGTTACAAACAAAATGAAACAACATTTAACTGTGGCTCAAATTAGCTTCAAGCAACAAATAATTGCCCTGTCTGCGCTCTTCAACCTTCAGTTAACTGTTGTAGAGTATAAACCACAACAATAGAAAAATGTAACCTTAACAACGTTTAATTTACACTTAATTGTAATTCCAGGTTATATGCCACAACAGATAACTATTATTATAAGTTAATCAAAACAACAGATAAATGTTATTTTTTTTTCTTTTAAACGTCATTTAACTGTCATCTGTGACTAAACTCAACCGGTAAATAAATGTGGTATTAACTAAGTTCAATGCACACTTATCTGTGACTATGATGCATATAAAACAACATATAAATGTTATTGTAGGCAACTAAAAACGATAGATAATTGTATTCTGAATTGAATAAGAATGACAGTTAACTGTTATTGAACTGAAACAAAAACAACACTTAACTGTTATTATAAATCCATTCAGACAACAGATAGGATTTCATATCTTATACTTCAGTGCATTCAAACCACAGAAATGACATTTTTCTGTCTTTGGAATAAGCATTAGATCATACAAATTATAAGGAACTGTTATTTGTTTCCACATCACATGACATTTATTTGTCGTTTGAATTCACTAGTACTCATGTCTTGATTTCATCAGATAACAGAAGACCTAAAAACTTTCTGTTGTCTGAAAATTCATCAGACAAAAGAAGACCTAAAAACTTTCTGTCGTCTGATTTTTCAGATGACAGAAGAAATCTGTCATCTGATACCCCCAAGAGACGGCACCGTACTAGACAACATAATTTTTTTTAATTAGACGACAAATCTCCTCTGTCGTCTGATTACTTTTCTGGCATAGTGTATAGTTGGTAATAGTAGGCATTCCTGAGTGAATGACTAAGTATATATAATTGGTATAGTTGTTTTCCTTATTTACGATTTAGAAGAAATCAAGGTGTGAGTTACTTTCTTTGTTTCGTGATTTGAAAGAAATCAAGGTGTGAGTTGCTTTCTTTGTTTTGTGATTTGAAAGAAATCAAGGTGTGAGTTGCTTTCTTTTATTACCATTTGAAAGGAAATCAAAATGTGAGTTGTTCTCCTTTATTTCGTTTGTTAAGCAATCAAAGTGTGAGTTGTTTTTTGTATCATTTGGGTGAGTTGCTTCCTTGAGTTGCATTACCATGACTTTGGATATCGTGATTTGAAAATCTGCTTTGAGCACCAAATAATATTTCAAACATTACTTGAAGGGTTTTGTTTTGGACTTTGATCATGGATTTGAATGCTGAATTGAAACATGAGCATATAGATTCCTTTATGAGTAGCTTTGTTGATGCATGCTATTGAATAAATGGAAATGATAGTGGATGCTATGAAATATACTTATTGACTGTTAGGTTGAGAGGACTTAAGCATGTTGTTGTTGTTGCTGGTTTTGATTTTACTCATACAAACTTGCAAAAGCTTACCGGGTTTGTGTTTGCAAACCGGTGCACTATTCCACTGTGTAGGGGTTTATCCTGCAGGTTAGGGTGAGCGTGGTTGAAGCCGTAGGTTTTCCTTGCTGTTGCAGTGGTAGGGTTATTACCTAATTGTGCTACGCACTTATTAGCCTTCCGCTGTGTAATGAGCATAGTGTGTGCAGTTACTTATTGAATTGATGTTTCAGTTTAATTTGTAAACTTTGCTTAATGTAATATGTAGCTCTAAAGATCGAGTCTATATGTACATTGTGGGTTTGGGACATCGCTGGTTGCCATGTTTAAAGGAAAATTTTCTCAGCTAATTAGTATTGGTGGACGAACAATCACGCTCGGTGCTCTGTATTTATGTAATTGTATTATTAGTGTGTTTGGAATTTGGGGAGTGACAGTTGGTATCAGAGCGTAACGTGACATATTTGGTGATAATCAGTACTTCTCGAGTGATGGCCTGTCTATAATGGTTCCCCATCTAATACTCTTCGGTATTGGTAAAATCATTGGGTATGTCATAGTGTGGTGTTGATCAGGGCGTAAATCCATAGAAATATAAGGTTGCCCTGTAGATTCGTAGTGGAACTTTGTAGTTTTTTTTTGAGTTGCAGTCTTTTGAGGAATGGGAACCTCTGGGTTGAACTCTGGTTTAGCTATTGAGGATTGTTTCCCTGAAGTGATCTCCTTGGTGCAGTTGTAATTGTTTGGTTCTTGGGTCACGGTGTTTGACATATGCTTGTATCTAGCGCGGGTACAAGTATTTAACCAAATAGGAGTTGTGCGTTCCTAGGTTGGATCATTACATATTCTGGATTGGAAGGTACTTGCCAATGGATGGTTACTTGATTTTTATAGTGTGGCTTCTTAGTAGGGCATTTATTCGACATATTGTTATGTGTTTAAAGTGACTCTGATGTACCTAAGCATATCTTTGAGTACGGCTTATGTTCCTAGTGTGATACTGAGAATACCTTATGGTTACGCTATGTTCATTAGGTAATGGATCTTCAGAGAGGCAGTGCTAAGGGTAGAGGCAGGTTTCCCCCTCAGAAGGAGTTTTATCGGGAAGATGAAGTGGAATCATTGCATTTGGTGCAGCCTGTTCTGCCTATTTTTTAGGGCATCAATACTACTCACTTATCGTGGTTGACTGGGGAAGTTACTAGATTGGGAGCAGTCGCATTTTCTGGTGGTACATATTACATGTTAGCCGAATGCTGGATCCTGAACATGGAGACCTATTTTAAGATGATTATCTATACTGACGTTAAGAAGTGGATAGTAGCTATGTTTCTCCTCCAGGACGAGGCAAAGCAGTGGTGGAATTTTGTATTGAAGACAAAGGATGTAGCCACCTTGACCTGGAGAGGTTTTGTGGGACTCTTTCGAGATAAGTATTTTCCGGCTTCTGCGAGGGAGCAGTTGGGGATTGACTTTATCTCGCTAGTTCAAGGAACTATGAGTGTCAGAGACTGTGAGACTCGATTTTCACAACTGTATCAGTTTCTCTAGCCGATGGATGTAGAAAAGTTAGCTTGTAGGTTCGAGCAGGGATTGAACTATGAGATCAGGGAAAGGGTGACTATCCTTTGGCTGCCTACTGTGGCACTGATATTAGATAGGGCTATGGCAATCGAGCGGGAACTCGAGGAAAGGGAAAGGCAGTTGCAGAAGGCAGTAATGCACCAGGTACTCAGGATGGGTCCCGGAAAAGACAGAGGACTTGTCAGCAGGCTTCAGATGGTGTGGCTGTTAAACCTATATAGATTGTACATGTCGGAAAGTTAGCGCCCTTAGGATGTTTCAACTGCTATGAGGTGGGTCACTTGGCTAGATATTGCTTGAAGCTGAAGAGCGGGAAATGTTATAATTGTGGGCAGAAGGGACAGGTTGCTCGGGAGTGTACCCAACCTCAGTTTATGAGAGAGAGGACTTATCAGCAAACACAAGCTGGAGTAGCAGATGCACCTGTCAGAGTTGTGCCTTTTGGGTAGGTGATATCCCTGAAATGTTTCAATTGCAACGAGATGGGCCACGTTGCCCGAGCTTGCATGAAACCGAATAACTTGACATGCTTTAGGTGTGGTCAGATGGGACACTTCTACAGAGATTGTATCCAACCGGGACAAGGGAATCAGTAGGGACAGCAGCCTTCGGGGCATGTCTGAGTGGATCCCAATTTTAGCAAGGTGTAGGGAATTGAGGTGCCTTATCAGCCTTAAGATTTTTCTTACTAAGGCGAAGTGTGATAGGGGAGAACCTAATCCCTTTCTGAGTGTGTTGCAACAGGCTTTGCCTGATGTCTATAGTCAGACACTACAACAAAAGTGTGTATTGATAGCATTTAATGATAGCGTTTATCCTCAAAGTGCTATTAACTTAATTAATAATAGCGGTTTTGTTTGCAAACGCTATGAAAGAAACTAGAAATGAGTAAACTGAGGGGAGAGCGCGGGCTTCTTAAAGACTAAATTGAAGAGCGGGCTTCCAAAATAAAGAGCGCCACATCTCCCTCGTTCGTAAAATTAAAACCATTTTTAAGTTTGGAAAAGGCAACACATCAACTAACAGGGCCGTTTAGTCTCTCATATCTTCTCTCAATCTCTCTTTTCTTTCGTTCTGTTATGGAACATGATGGTAAGTCTTCGATCTTCCTCTTCTTTCTCTTTTTTCTTGTTCGCTCTATGTTATGGGTGATTGGGATTTAGGTTTTTAAATATTCTCGATCTCATTGAAAGTTAGGATAATAATTTGGGATTAATTTGTCAGGGTATGAGAATGTGAAATTGGGGGTTAGGGTTTCTGTTTCTCAATTTGAATTTATGTTACTAATGACTGTTTGCAGTTTTCTTCTATGTTTAATTTGAGATTGGAGATATAGTTAAAAGGAGGACGACGAGCATTGCGGAGGCGCAGTTTGCAACAGCAAAAACGTCAGGGTACCCGATCTCGTTAGTGGACAGCCACGCCATTGCCCAGAAAATAAGGTGAGCCCTTGACAAATTAAAGACTGCAATTGTTACTTTCAAGGATGCCAAAGCTCTTGAAATCGCACTCTTGTTATCGTTATGTACTTAAATTGCTTTCCTCTCTCTTGGAATTGAAAGTGTGCTTAGTAATTCTATTCTCTTCATAAGCAATGTATATGTCTTTACTTTTCTTTTTTTAAGTTTTTTCTCTTGATTAAACTTGGGAAGACTCGAGGTTTTATCTCATGTGCCTTGTCAGATTACAGCCATCAGAGCAGACATCTTCTTCAATTTAAACTTTTAACGGGTTTTGATTTTGTGTTTGGGAGTCATTTTCAATGAGCATGCATCTTCTTCTGTTTGGTTGTAGCTATTGAAAGGAAAAAAAAACTTGTGTTTTGGATTTCAGGGAGCAACAATGGTCGATAAGATTGTGACTATATCTCCTGTTGAAAATTATGTACTAAACAATGAGATGCCAGTAAGTTTCCTTGAAAGTTGTCTGCAATTTGTTGTTTCCTTCCTTTGGCCAAAACTTGTAGTTTATTAGTGCAATTTATGCAGGAAGTAAGAATGGTGGAAAGTGCTGTTTGTGCTGCCCCTGCTGAAAATGTTTCACCAAATGCTGAGGTAGCTAATAACACCACCACACATCTGACACTTTTATGAATTGTAACCTGTTGAAAACAAATCCTATACAGGGAAGTAAGTGCTTTTTTACTGTATCTTAGATTTTTCCTGGAAATGGAAACAAGTGTAGAGAACTTATGACGATATTCCAGGGTCTTTAAGTATGTGAACGTTTCATTCTTTGGGCTTTTCAGTGGTAGAAGGATGATCGAAATTGATTATGTTTTCCTATTCACATATCCTTTTGTACAATAAATTACCTAGAAGTATGTTGGTTAGTGATCCCAGGGATGATGTACATACATAAATAAACTATGAAAAAACTTTTTCTTTTAAGTACTCAGTAATTGTCTTGATTTTTCCCTTTAAAATTCCAAAACCAGCTTAGGGTAATGTGTTTTTGTTCACAGGATAAAGATGGATCTCCTAACAATGGAAGGGTGTATATATGTCAATAGAGCTCAAGATGTAGTGTCTAGTATGTTTGCAAAAGATTCAGCAATTGGACAAGATGCAGTGAACAAGGCTAAAGCATTTGATGGAAAGCATCAGTTGATAGCAATTGATCTGAGAAAGTAACTTCGTTTCAGGAGAGTGGGGCTCACAGAGAAATTGACAGTAGGCCTTTCAATGGTTAATGAGAAAGTGAAGTCTGATCGAAGACGGTCCCAGATAAAACAATGGCAGCAATATTTGTAGTAGAGAGAAAATTGGATGACACTGGATCAGCTGTCAAAACTGAGTCAACAAATTGATGAAGGAAAATTTTCATATTGCTGGGAAAAGTTTATAGGTGGATACTGCCATTAAATAGAATCTTGTTCTTTGGCCAATAAGCTAGCAGCTTAGCACTTGCAGGTAAGAATGTTATATATACTCAAGTTATGATAAAATGATATGTCAGCTCAATGGTATAAGTATATGCAAATATATAATTCGTATGGAGTTTGAGATAAGCTTTGTTTTGTTTTTTTTTTCTTTGACAGTTCAGAGATATCTTGCAAGCTTTGGATACTGCTTTGGAGAAGTTATAGATTAGTTTTGTTATATAGACTTTGTGTTTCTCAGTAGGATTTGTATTTATAGTTGAAAAGTACAGAGATGTTGGCTGAGACTATGTAATACTTGCATGATTTTTATGAATGTCATTTAGTATTTTGATTCTTTCAGATTATAAGCTTTCCCTCTACATACATGCTGCATTTCAAAGTATTGTGGCATTTTCTAAACGCTACAAAATAAAGGCAATAGCACTACAAAATGCTATTGGATAAGTATAATAGCATTTGTTCAAAGCTAGACATACTTATTAAGAGCATTCACTAAATGATATGATTGTGTAATAATAGCGTTTATAAATCGCTATGGTACCTTATACAATAGCACTTCACAAATGCTATGAATGCAGACCTTTTAATAGCATTTTCGGAAACGCTATGATATGCCCTAGGCCTATTATAGCTGGGGCAGACATAGCGTTTACTAAAACGCTATGGTAGGATATCATAGCGTTTTTCGAATGCTATCAATGAAACTTTATGGTGTAGTGAGACTTTTGAGTGTGACTTCCTTTTGTGAAGTGTTGTTTTATGTGGTATATTGCATGATGCATTTTTCATTGTTGTAACAGAGGAGTCTTTTACAACTTTGTTTGTATGTGCAATACCGTGTGACAATTGATGAATAGTTCGGCCAAAGCTGAATCTCATCTTGTCATGTTCGAAGATAGTTGGACACTTGTTGAATTGTGATGTGCTCTATTGTTATGATTGTAGAGTTTTCTGTGTAGCTTTGTTGTATGGAATGCTTGTTGTGATTTTGCAAATAGTTGACTGTGGCAAAACCTTGAGTTAATCGATTAATTTGAAATGAAATGTCATTTTAAATTTTGCATAAGAGTGTTGCAATAGTTGGTATATTGATGCAGATACTATGATGACAGGACTCTTAGGTGGTTGTGCATAGTGCTGTAGTTTTGCAGAATTGTTGTTGCTTTGTTACATGATTGAAACAGGTGAGAAGTTTAGTTTACCACCAAGTGGAATAGTAGAGTGCGTTAGAATTGCGATATTAGGTAAGGTACCTATATCGATTGGTGATCTAGATGCATGTTGTACCTTGAGGTTTGGAGACTTTCCTAGAATGCCACGAGGATCACTCAAAGTGTGAGTGCAGTGTCTTATCCCTTGATGGATTAACGAGCTGATCAATGGTTCAAGAGAGGCTTATGTTGGAGACTGCATCTGAGTTTGACCTTGTGCAATCAGGAGTTAATTATGAGATTTTCCTTGGAAGTATCACGGTACGGTACGTCTACCTTGATTTTCATAATTATCCAGGGTCAAACAGGGGATGAGTTCTCACATGCGAGGATGGCAGAGTTAGCTGCAGAATCATCTATTAATTTTCAATAGAAGTTGGGAGAATTATTCATAGTTGATGGAGTTCTCCTATGACAACAGTTGTCACTACAGTAGTGGCATGGCGCCATATGAAGTTCATTATGGTAGGCCATGTAGACCTCTTGTCTATTGAGCAGAGGTTGGAGATGAGGAATTGGTAAATTTCTTAAGTTTGTTCAGGAGACCACTGAGAAGAATCTTGAATTTTGTAGACGGAAGGGTTTATGAATATTTGAAAGGGGAGATAGGTTGAATTTGACGTGAGTGACTATATGTTCTTGAAGGTCTCACTCATGGAGGGTGTGGTGAGATTTGGCAAGAAAGTAAGGTTATCACCGAGGTTGTCGAACCTTTTGAGATTCCAGTAAAAAGATGTAGAGATTCGGTGTTTAGGTCAGCCCTATGTCCAAGATTTTCTGTGATGCGACATACAGCCTTATATCTATGCCAAAGATGAAGTTTACGATGGATCCAGTGTGGTTGATCATAGGGTTGTTGAAGTAAAAGATGTGGTGATCATTGTTAGTGTTCGGATTGCTTTTTGTATGGATTACAGAAAAACTTTGATCAGGGATAATTGACTAGTTCAATATCTTGTAAAGGCTGCGGGATGAGTGTTTTTCTTGCTGGGAAATAAGAATTGGATTTTTGGGGATGAGTTTATTCGTGCTTGTTGGTTTAGTACGTTTAAATTTCGGGACGAAAATTCTTTAAGGAGGGTAGAATGTAATACCCCAGAAATTCATTATTATTTTCCGAGGATTTTTCAAAATTAATTTAGTGGTTGTTGGTTCGTATGTGGTTCGTGGATGAAGCGGAAGTGTTTCAGACGAATTTTTATTCGAAAAATCTGGTTTTAGGGGGTTGCTTTTTTACGTTGGGTGTCTCCAAAAACTTCCTTCACAAAAGTCGTAGAGCGCGTCAATACGAGTTCGTGGACATATGGAATGCGGAAATCCATGTTCGTATGAAGAAGTTATGACCATCGGAAAAAGTTTCCATTTTAGTATATATATATGGGTTTTTTCCGGAAATTGGGTCATAATTCCCAAATTTCCATTTTTGGAAACCCCATCTCTCCGTTCTCTCTCCTCCGCGCAACCTAGACTCGCATGCAAAACCAGCGACCCGACCTAACCATATTCGTTCTCTCACCTCCGACAACGGGACAAGCCAAGATTGACTCAGACCAGCCTTGCGCGTCGCCCTATAGTGATGATTTGCACGGTGGTTCACCGGAAAGTGGAGATCGCAGGCGTGAACAGTGGCGGCGGACCGACCCGGTCAGAAATCCACTTTTCCAGTGACGTCTCGGCCGATCCTTCTCTTTTTTGGAATCTTCTTCTCTTCTTGATCATCCTCATACCCGCCTTGAAGGACGATTTTACGTGAGGAGTGAAAGATCGAGGTTTGAAAATCAGCGTGCACAGCGAATCTGGAGCTTGATCAGACGGAAGCAATCGGTCGATCTTGCAAGCTTGATCTAGACCAATCTAGGCTTAGCTCCAGGTATGAAAGTTGCTCAACTCTTCATGATGAACATTTCTGGATGGCTTGATTGTTGTGATTTTGAGTTTGGTCGGTGGCGGCGTTCTGGCCATGTAAAGGACAGTTTCTGGTTTTATATATCATCTACTCATCGATACGACCATTTTGATATATAATACATAATTTTTGGAGATGCTGGATTGGGGACAGTTTTTGAATCAACCATTACGGTTTCACTGGGGGCAGATGTTGTGCCATCTCGTATGAATATGTTATGATTTTTACTGTTTCGGACCGTTCGATGATTCGATCCATGTGGATTTGTGCGTCCGATCGACTTGTGGTTTTGGCATATCGATCGTAGATGTATTCCGGAGACTCTGGGTGGTCACGGATGAGGTTTCGCCTTGATTGGCGTTACTTCGGGTTGTGGTTTGATTTTGGGGATTCAAACCTTAATCGCTTGGTTGAAGCCATAGGTTTTCCTTGTTGTTGCAGTGATAAGGTTATTACCTAATTGTGCTACGCACTTATTAGCCTTCCGCTGTGTAATGAGCGTAGTGTGTGCAGTTACTTATTGAATTGATGTTTCAGTTTAATTTGTAAACTTTTCTTAATGTAATATGTGGCTTTAATGATCGAGTCTGTATTTACATTGTGGGTTCGGGACATCGCTGGTTGCCTTGTTTAAAGGAAAATTTTCTCAGCTAATTAGTATTGGTGTCTGAACCATCACGCCCGGTGCTCTGTATTTATGTAATTGTATTATTAGTGTGTTTGGAATTCGGGGCGTGACACTCAATCCTTTCCATCCCGTTGTAAGCTAACAAGTAGCCTCGAGAGGTCTCAAGCAAGTTTTAGATATGCAATGTCTTGAAATTGTTCACACATGAAAGAATAAGGAATAAACGATGCATACACTATAGATATAGGCACAAAAGATCACAAATAAGGACATGCAAGTCAATCAAATCATCTATATGCTTATCTAATTATGATGAACTAACCTAACCGTAGGCTATGTACACACATATAGTCAAGCATAGATCACATATACACTTAATCACAAAACAAATTCAAAGTTCTAGATCATGCTTAATTTATCCACAATCATAACAAGTTAATTCCATGGCTCATCATTAGAGTTGGAAAAAGGATTACACTACTAGAATAATGTTAATAGACATCGTGTCATCAACATCAGTCAGGAATTCACGCAATGTAAAAGAAATTTCTAACATCAGTTCTTGGAAATCCGATTTCTGTTTGTACAATTAACATCGTTTATTATTTTTGACCGATGTCTATGTTTTTTTCCAAAATTTTGAGAAAGATCGGAAACGACTAAGTTACAAAATTGATGAGGCGGGGAAACAAAATTTCTATTGCCTCCAACACTAGGTCAGTTTCCCACGCGACTACACTTGGTCAATTTTCTCTCTCAAACCCTAAACACCACGACACCCGTCCTCCTCTTCCTCATCCTCCTCTCTCCAACCAGCACCCGACTGCTCTCTGCCTCAGCCTCCGCCTCCACTTTCCTCTTTTTCCACCTCCGCCTCCGCTATCCTCCTCCTCCTCTTCCTTTGGCACACCTGTTCTCTCATCTCTCTTCTCAAATTCACCAGATCCGCCAAAGACGCAGTCCACGCCGGAGCTCCGCCTTGCCCCTCCTCCTTCTCTTTTCTCCTTCCACCCCGACGGTATCACTTTCATCTTTATCCTCTCAATTTTGCTTGAAATTCTCTTCATGTTCAGTGCGTTTTAGATTCCTTCGTTGTTGATTTTGCTTCTCTGGACCGCTAGTAGCTCTTTTGTTCTTGATTTTAGTAGAAATTGCCTTCTTTATATTATGAACCGAACCCAAGGTTTTCGATATTGCAATGGGTGTTTGTGTAATTTGGAGGTGATGGAGTGATGGGTATTGGGTAGTTGATGATTTGCTGATAATCTGGTAGTTGTTGATGGAGTGATGTGTATTTTGTTTCTGGGTTGTGTTTCTGGATTTTGGGGGTTGTGTTTGAGGTATATGTAATGGGTTTTGAGGTAGCTGTAATGTGTTTGAGAAGCTAAGCACCTTCTTCTTCTTCACAGAGAACTAGAAAGAGAACGGGAAGCTCTCAAGGCCTCAATCATCTTCTCCAGGTAATAATCAAACCTCTCTTTCAGTTTTTTCTATTCAATTGGAATTGATTTTCTTTCAACAATTGCAACCAGAAACCGTCATTGTTTCAGTCACTGATATTATCTCTGCAACCTCTTTTTACTCAATGTGGTTTGGTCTATAGGTCTCTTTACTCAATGTGAAATTTTAGGATGTCAATTATATGCATTAGTTGAAAACAGAATACATGCAGATCACAAGGTTTTTCTACAGTAAATATATTTGCAGTTGTGTTAATCAAGAATCTCGGTAGCAATTAAGCAACAAGTTAAGGTTCAATTTAACTATCTTGTCTTTGGTTGCTCAATATCAAGTAAAGGTGAGACCCTTGTTTGCGGTTTCTGTTAGAACTGGGGTTAGATTGACTACATTATCTTTCATTCATTGTAGTATTTTATATTTGTTTGTTCAACATTTTGCTGAAAATGATTGTAATGTGCAATGGCTGTGGAAAAAAAAAAGTGATTTTGATATATGATGATTTTGGAAGGTAAGGCTTTCCTTCCTCTCATATTCAATGGACAACCCAGTGAAGCTCCACGAGTTATGGGTCCATCTCTCACTTCCAGGACAACCAAGATTTGCAGAGCTGATAGAAGCCCAAGAACAATTGTAAGAGCTACTAAAGTTTTGATCTTCCTTTTCAAGCACGCACTGTCTTTTTCTTTTTTCCTGTTTTTTTTTTCTTGGCTAACTGGAGCACTGTATTCATATGGGAACCATTTATGTTATTGATGTGAATGGAAAGAGATTTTGTGTATTTTTCTCAGGCTATTATTTTGTGCTGCAGATAATGGGTTAGTGAAGGTGGGGTAGTAGTAGTACTATGATATGATAATATTGCTATATACTCAATTAGGGGAATCCACTGAGTATGACTTTGTGAGGTTTGGCATTGTATAGATGTACTCAAAATAAGCTCATTCATATAACTCTCTAGAATGATCTCTGGCAGTGATTTACTTTATGGTCTTTGATTTGTGGCTACATGATAGGACCAAAAAGTGTGACGATATTATTGAATATGTGCCCCCATTTTAGCCTTGTTTCTCCCCTAAGTTTCGTGTTTTGAGTCATCGAGTCATTTTAAGAGTCTTGTAGAGTGTTTGGAGTGAAATAGGCAGAAAACGCAAAATTCATGAAGAATCCTAGCTGGATCAGGATTACCCACCGTCATGCAAATCTATGGGCCTTAAGATAGAATTTATGGGAGTATTTTTCTGAAATTAAATTGTTTTAATTCTTTTTATTTTCTCTAAAAGAATTTAATTTTCTGCCCTTTATTAAATCAGGTTGACCAAGCAATGAAGAAGGGAAATAAAGCAGAAAAGACGTTTCAGCTTGGAAATTAAAAGAATTGCCCCAGTATGAGAGGATTTAAGGCCATAAAGGAGACGTTTCAGCTAGAAAAGCCAACCAATGCTCCCCTATAAATAGGCAACATCCAGAACATAATTGGCATCACTTCCCAGCCAAGATCACTTCCTGGCCAAAAACCATTCCAAGACTACCCAATTAACTCCTCAAACCTCCATCTCCTACAAGACCGTAACCACCATCCATCCATCAATCTACGAAGCTCTAAGGCGCTGAGTCAAGGACGCTCCACCACCACAGCAGAGACAAGTTCATCACCTTGTTGCTAAGCCGCTGAGGAAAGCTTCAAAGTGTAACTATGACTCTACTTACAATTTTT
>BDJD01002585.1:80554-94829 GCA_002564525.1 Rosa multiflora
TATACTTGACATATTTTTAATCCAATATTTCTCATTAGCCTACATCTAAATGGAACAGTTGGAGTAATAACTTTCAAAACCATCAATATATATACATTGAATGGTTCTTGAGGTTCTTATCTGAGTGCACAATTATTGCAGTTACTGATGGACGCTATCTAGGAGCTACATTGGATATGAATAGACTCTGATCGGGTGGCTTTAACGTCACCCACAGTGGACGAGTTATTATGGCCAGTGAAGTTGGGGTTGTAGACGTACCTCCAGAAGATGTCTGCAGGAAAGGAAGACTTAACCCTGGAATGATGCTTTTGGTGGATTTTGAGAATCATATAGTAGTAGATGATGAAGCCTTGAAGTAGTAATATTCACTGCCAAGGCCTTATGGAGAGTGGCTTAAAAGGCAGAAGATGCTCAAGGACATAGTTGATTCTGTTCATGTATCTGACAGGGTCCCTCCATCCATAGCTGGAGTTGTTCCTGTAAGAGTAAGGCTAGATTTTGCTGACCATTTTGTAGTAGATGTAGTGATATCAGGATGAATTGTCGGTAGTGGAATCTTCTAGACTAGCCTTAAAGTAGGTTAGGGTTTATTGTGCAAAACTTTTGAAACTACCTCAAGCTCTAATTTTAGATAGAAATTAATGCAATTCCCAATTGTTTGAATTTCATGTTATTTTTGGATCAGCTTTCTAGTACCAAACACAGCACGAAAGGGATATATAACAACAGTTTGAATTCATAGACTGATCTCAAGAAAAGAAAAAAACATCAGTTACTGATGAAGAACTGATGTCAGAAAACATAAATTACATCAGTTTGAAAATAAAAACCGATGTCAAGAAAGAGAAAATACATCAGTTACTAAACAAAAACCGATGTCAAGAAAGAGAAATACATCATTTACCAAATAAAAACCGATGTTATAAAAGAGAATGTACATCAGTTGTTAAACAAAAACCGATGTCTAGCGTTACTATGGACATCGATATATAAACAAAAACCGATATCTAGCATAAATATGGACATTGATATATACCAAGGAACCGATGTCCAACATAGCATTAGACATCGGTTAAAATGAGTAATTATATCAGTTCAAACTATACTCCAGAATTAATGTAGATTGAATGTCTAGGGGAATATTATGTTCCAAACACACGAAAAGCTTATGAACCACAACCAAAACTTAATGAGAACCGATGTGTAAAATATTATCATACATCATTTCTAAATCAATAACGATGTTAAAATGGATAATTGTGTTATTAGACCTATATTTCATTAAGCATCTAATGACAAAATATGAAGGTTTAACAATAGCTAAACACACCAAAATGGTGATCACATTAACGTTTTCACATCGGTTCTGAACTTTAAACCGATGTCTCGTTTCAAACTAGACATCAGTTATGAACTGATGTCTTAGTTTTGGCGATCTTTAGCATCACCCACTAAGACATCTGATTTTTTTTTTTTTTTAATATCAGTTGTGGACTGATGTCTATGAATTTTATCCTAGTAGTGTTAACCACTAAAATATAATTACAAAAAGCTAATCTAAAAAAAAATTTCTTTTTTTTTTCCATAGGGCACCCCGAGCCCTCACCCCCACACTTAAAACTAACATTATCCTCAATGTTGTAAAGTGAGCTTGAAAGCTAAAATCAGTGTCGGATTTAGGCATGAGAGTGAAGTCTGGGCGAAGACACAAAACTTAACTATGAAAATGAAAATCTAAATTCAGAGAAAGGATGCGAAAACCCCCTTTGGCGACCTCCATTGCTCGCTCACAAGGTTCGGACAAGACCAATTTGAGACACCAAACTCAAGGCACAAGTCCTTGACTTCCTTTACGTATGCTCCGTATATAATAGCTCAAGATGCTCATGTAAAGATCAACTCCATTGGGAAAGATATAATGTCCAAAGAGCAATGCGTCACAAATAGCCATCAAAGAATAAGAACAAGGGTCCTCCATTAAGCTCATTGTCTTGAACACATCTAACACACCCCATGGCTGCCCATAGATTACTCTTCAAAGATGAAATGAAATGCAAAGAAGTCGAACCAACCCAAGTGAACAAAACTAGTGAGTGCAGAAAACTTCCAGCCATGACCCTTTTGTCTTCAAATGCCCATATATCATACTCAAAAATAGATAAGTAAGTGAGGCCATTGAAATAGAAAATAGACTCAGAGAGCTTCCTATCCATATAAAGTAGGCAACCTATCTCCAACTGCGATGAAAACCAGAGCTGGTCAAAGTCGTCGGCTTATAATGAAGTCTGCTGCTGACCCTCAGTCACCAATACTGCAATTTCTGAAGATCCATAGGGAAGAGAGGGTGAGAATGTAAGAAACTAGACTTATAAGGATACCTAATGGTAAAATTTCACTTCAAAATCAATTCTGAGTCAAATATAGTTGACCTCCAAACTCACTGATCTGCTCTGCAGTTTCTGCTGTGCCCTATTTCTGTCCTCTTTCCACTTAGAACACTAAATCTGAAGCTAGGAAGGTTCAAATGAAAAACTGTTGTACGAGCATACAGAAGACATATGAAGATACACCTCTGAAATTTTTTTTCTTCAAATTGCTTGATAAGTAGAAGGTGTAGCTTCCCAAAATCACTGTACAGAAGCTGAATCTGTTCTGACCTCATTTCATTGACCACTAAATAACTTGAGTTTCAGTAACTCAAAAAGGCTGAAATTTTGATAATAGATAGTAGACATACAGATGAATAGCCCTAAAAATTTTTAGCTCAAAATATCATGTATAATAGAGAATATAGTCATCCAAAATCAACTGAATATTCTGGACAGAAACTGCTCACTACCAAATTAATTCTCCTTCACATTTCCAACTCTGGACACCTCCCATCCTCCCAAAAAAACATGGCTAGATAGTCTTATTGATGCAAATGAACAAGTAAATTTCAAAATTACCTAGGGTTGCCTCCCTAGAAGCGCTTGTTTTTAAAGAGCCGGTCCATAGAACATGATCTTGTCTAGGTGGATACTTCTCAAGTGTGACCACCCTATTGTTTGGGGCAAAGGGACTCCTTGATGTATCATAGAGGAAAAACCAAGAGCTATCCATGAATAATCCAATTGGTGGCCAAAATTGTAGCTTCTTAACCTTCTTCTTCTTCATAATTGTTCTTATAGTAGCCAACCTTGCCTTCTCCTTCAAAAGTGGTGTAGAAATGATGCTTATAGGAACAATAGGTGGTAGAAGCTCTTGAGAGTGATGGGAAAGGGGAAGTGCAAGTGCAAGTGCTCCTTTTCCTTTTCAATCCATTACCTCATTGTAGAAACATTAACCACTTAAAGGTGGATTGAGAGGTAAAAGTACTTTGATCCCAATCCTCTCATTAAGAACATAAGTTCTCAATGTCCTACTCTCCACCTTGGGAAGCTCATGATGGATCTCCTTGGATGTGGGAGGAGAGAAAGTCCTTGGCTTTTCAACTTCTTCATCATTACATGGTATTGAAGGACTCTCTTCCTCCTTGGGAATATTGGCCTCAATGAATAAGGGATTATGGTGTATGACTTCAAGCTCAGCATCCTCCTCAATGAACAAAGGATTATGGTGTATGACTTTGAATTCTGCATCCTCCTCACTAGACAAGACATCCTCTTCTTCGGAATCATCTTCAAATATCGCCCCTCCATTAGGAAGCTTAGATTTCCAATATTGCACCCATTCCTCCGAAGTGTGGTCTCTCACCCTACCTGCATCGAAACTTTTATAACCAAGCTCACTTTCTTGTACATCAACACCACTATCATCATTTTCAACGTGAATAAAAGACTTTTGCTCAAGATGCTCGATATACACTTCTTCTATTGAGATAGGGTCCACTTGGTCAAAGAAAGACTCTTGTTCATGAAAAATTGTGAAGGGTAGCTCTTGTGTAAAACTTGCTTCAAGTTGCTCATTGGAATGTTCAAGCATTTCTTGAGAAGCTTGCAATCGAGCTTGGGACGCTTGCAATTGAGCTAACAATTCTTCAAGAGAAGGCCTCCTAGACTCATACGCTTGCTCATGAGGATATGCTTCGGGAACCATGGTCTATTGTGAAATCCTAGCTTGAGAGGCATGTCAAAAATCTCGGGAGGCTTGCAATTGAGCTAGTAGTCCTTCAACGAATTCCTTCCTAGGCTCATAAGCTTCATCTTCTGAATATGCATCGGGCACAAATGTCTCTTGATACATGCCCATCTTGCACTCACACTCTTGCATAAAATCCGGGCACTCAAATCTCAAAGAGCACTCAAAAGGTGAATGCCACGGAAATTACACAAAGCATAAGTTTCATTGCAAGAGGACATAGAACCCACCGCATCAGAATCCCACTCTTGAAGACCTCCACCATAGAAACTTTCTTGCTCATATCCCCTTGGATCTTCGCATCCATAGCTCCATTGATCCATAGCTCAATATGATAAGAAATAAGCACCTATGAGTTCCCAAAAGTAAGATTAGTAACTAAAAAAAATTAGAAAATATAAAATTAGAGAGTAAGCAAACAAAATAAACAACCAATTTTTTTTTTAAATAAAGAAACAAAAATATGCTAATGTGACCTAAAGAACTTATTCACCAAGGGATCAAGGCTATTAAAACCTAATCCCCGGCGCCATTGACTTGATGCATAGACTCTCGCAAGCGTACGAATCCTGTCAAGATAGGGAAGTATTAAGCCCAAAATTATCGTACCACGGGGATTAGTGGCTAACCCACAATCCTTGGGTAGTCAGAACTAAAGTCACTAAGCCAAAAAAGGAAATCAAACAAAGAAAAAGGCTAATCTAAGGCACAAACCTTAGCAATGCTCACCTTTGGTTTTAACCAAAGCCTAATAAAAACTAAGAGCCTAGTGGTGGATATGCACAAATGAGTGGAAGAGTTTAAAGTTTGAGAGTTGATTCTAACTTAACAAAAAGTAATGAAATGTAAAGAAATAAAAATAAAAATGAAATGTAAACAATAAAAGTGAGAATGTCGGGTCTTAGGGAGGTTCCTTCACCAAATCTCATGTGTCAGAAGCTAATCTAATGTAGATGCAAATCTCCTACTTTGGCGGTAGTCGTATCCAAGGCGGTTCAAGGCTCAAAGACTAAAATTCACTTTCATGGTATTCCTACTCCTGTTCAAGGGTCGTATGAACTCACTTGACATGAATTAGAGCCGGTTCAAGGGTCTCTAATTCATATCAAGAGGCCTAGAGATAGAGGAATTAGACTACTAAGCGACCCATCCTCGCAATCACGCAACGGGTGTAAATCACCATGCTTATAACCCCTCGAATACAAAATTGAAGTTTCTAGCTTAGGAATTAGAGGGGATCAAGCCTCTAACTCCATCCTAGACATGGTAAAATACACACCCTAGAGTTGACTAGCCTCCTAGGCATGCATTTCAACCCAACAATAATTGATATAAGTATCCATGATATGAAAATTGCATCATTACATTAAATTAAGGGCTAAATACTGTTTAGTACCCTGTGGTTTGTGCCCACCATCAATTCAGTCTCTCGACTTTCAATTTCATCAAAAACACCCCTGGCATTATCAAATCTCATCAAATAAATCCTTTCGTCATTCCTCCATCAACTACAATCATTAACTCACTGACATGGCTTGCCACGTCAGCTCTTGTGGGCCCCATCTCTAAGGCAAAGATGGGTATTTCAGTCATTCCATTATCCAGACGCAAATCCCTTATTCTTCCCATCGTCTCCTTCATCTGGGTTTCGTTGTTAATTTATCCAATATTATGTATATGTTCAGCTGCTACATCAACGTTCATAGGGTTCTTCCCAAAAATTAAGGCACGATATGACTACGGGTTGTTGATTTTTATATTGACAGTCTCTTTGATATCGGTATCGGGTTTCTGGGATGATGAGGTGTTGGAGTTGGCTCGTAAAAGGATATCTACCATCTTCATTGGTGGCTCTGTATGTGTTATTGTTTCCATACTGGTTTTTCCTGTCTCGGCTGGTAAAGATCTTCATAACCTCAAACTTCAAAAGGTCAATCTTTTCAATGACAAAAGCATTCGATTTATAGATCATAACCTCATAAATCACATACGACCAAAGTGTCATTTCCCAAAAAATTCAGAGCAAGAACTCATCTTACCCAAAGAATCAAAGCAGCAACTGTGATTTCATTCCAAGAAACAGAATGAACTAGAATGAACCGAAACAGAATGAACCAAAAATCCAATCAAGAAATCGTAAAAAAAATAGAAACCCATTCAATCAAAACAAGAAAAGAAATACAATTCTACAACTTTAACGATTCCAGAAACATCAAATTATCAATTTCTGCTCACTCTTTCATGTCATGGTCGGAAATTGGTCAAGGAAGATCGAAACTACGACCGTGAACAGAGAACCATGGTGGTTCAGTAACTCTAAATTCCAATTTCTGCTAATCTCCTCCAAGCTTAAATTCAAGTATATAGCGAGGTAGAGCTCAGCAAGGGAAACAAGTTTGAGACCTGAGTTGAAACCAAACATGGAAATTCACCGGAAAACTCAAACATCTTCTCCTCTTCGATTCTCTCTCCCAAGTTGACAGATGGACAAGAAGGTACCATAGGCTTCTTTACCTTGCCAAGACGAAGCTACCGCCACCGGTCTTGCTTGCAGTCGTGGCCGGAGTAGGAAAATATGCTTGAAAACCCAAGAACCTTTCGGGCTTCGTCCTGCCGTCGTCGCTACTAGTTTGGAGAAGGGAGGACCGGGCTCCGCTTCTCTCCGCCTCTAGGAAGGTAATGGCGCCGGTGCTACTTCTGCCGTAGTCGGAGAGTGAAGTCAAGTTGGGGGAGAGGGTATCTCACCTATTACGCAGAGAGAGAGAGAGAGAGAGAGAGAGATAGGTGAACAGTGAGGGAGAGAAATCAAGTTGGAGAGAATGTCAATATAAAATGACCAAAATACCCATCTATGCCTTAGAGATGGGGCCCACAGGAGCTAACTTGGGATGCCATGTCAGCGAGTTAATGGATGTAGTTGAAGAAATGATTTATTTGACGAGATTTGATAATGCCAGGGGTGTTTTTGATGAAATTTAAAGTCAAGGGATTGAATTGATGGTATGCACAAACCACATGGTACTAAACAGTATTCACTACTACAATTAGCCCATATAAGGACACCATATGAGGACACTTTTTGACCGGGGTGTCCTAATAAGCTTATGAGGACGACTTAACAGGAGCAAAATACTACTGCCCCGCCTATTTTTTTTCATCAAAAGTTAAACTTCCCACTTCTTTTTTTTCCCAAACATATTCGCACTTTGGCCTCTATTTTATAGTTGACCTCTCTCCTCTCTCTCTCTCTCTGCATCTCTTGATCTCTTCCTCGTCAAACAAATTGGAGCTCTGATTCCTTAGCTCTGAGCAAAACAAATCTCACCATAGCTGGGTACTTCTCTCTCCTCCTCTATTTGTCTATATCTTTTTCTTCTTGCCATATCTATATGCTCCATCTAGATCATAACGTGATGGTGGCTTTCTCCTATATCTATATAGGAATTAGATGGTATGCCAGATGGTCGATTCATAATCCTTTATGTGGATGAGATGCTAGAGGTTTAATTTTGTTTTCATCTACTCTTCCGCTTATGCCAAGCCCAAACCTCAAGGTCAAAAATCCTTTCAACAATTCTTCCACCGTCGTCTCTCTCAAAACTTCCAACCTCGCCGCTGTCCCTAGAAGCCTCCGACCCCCTCCACGATGCCATGAGAAACTCCAGCGCCGCTAGAGCACCAATGTTGTGCGATTGAGAACCTCTGTCAAAGCTTTCTGCTAACATGTGGTGTCAGAGTTGGGATTGAGATTCTGCTTCGCACGTTTAAGCTGACTCGCAGACAGTCCTACTCTTCCCTGCTCAATCTTAAGGTATAAAGTGGCCTTTTTTTAATTTATATTTGAATTTCGTGGATGATTGGTTTTGTTAATGGTAGTGATGATAGGATTGGGGATGAGAATTAACTGTTCAGGATCAGAAACTATATTCAATTAAATTTATGAATTGAATTTTTTTTCTTTTGTTCATTAGTGCAATATGCAAGAAGGGATGGAGGGAAATCTTATTGCTAAAATCATCCAACCCATCGATATGATGAAAGTGAGTGTTGAAATGCATCAAGGTAGTACTTTCTATGAGATTTGGATTGGACCCATGATTCCAACTCAGATTTTTTAGCTAAAAGTTGGTTTCTTTTGATGGGTTTCAGATCTATGATTTGTGGGTGTATTCCGGATTTTGATTTGGTTTAGTGGTGTAATGTGGTTTAATGGGATCGATGGTTTAATTGGTTTTTGCTGTGTTGGTTTTGGTGTAGTTGGCAATTCAATTGGGTCTGGGATTAGCCGGACAAGTTTCCAGGACCATGATCAAGGATAAGGGTTTTGGTTCATTGTATAAGGTAAGCTCATTTGGTGTGAATACAGTTTGACTTTTTGATTCATGATTTACTTGATTTAGTGCTGGATGTGTTGGATGTGCTGGACCATGACCAATACAGTTTGACTTTAATTTTCAGATTCCCTCTTCACCCATATAGAATTCCCTCTTCGTTTCATTACAACAGAACAAAAAGAGCAAATGGGTTTCTTCTTCTTCAGCTCTCCTTGACCTAATTTCTTTATATCAACATAGATAGAAGCTTGAGGATGGAACCCCAACTCCAAAATCAAGACCAGAGAAGCTTCGAATTTCAGGTACTCTCTTCTCTCCCTAATTTTCAATTGGTGGGTGTTCAAATTTATGGGTGTACATACATGTACATTTGCAAGCATAATTAGCTATAATGGGCCACGCTCATTGTACCGCTAAAGGTACTAATTCCAACCAAAGGAATGACATACAGGTACACCGCCATGCGGGCTACAACCTCAGCGTCGGATCACCCCCAGATCCCCGCCGACGCGCCGCCACGCGCCGTGCCAAAATGGCATCAGTAGCTCCCAGAGCTGGGCACTGAAACATTTCAGTCCCACATCGAAAACAAAGAGAAGAACCTCTTCTTCCTCACCTATAAAAGGTTCTCTCCTCTCTCCTCATTAATGACGCATTCAATACTTACCTACTGTTACTTTGTCAACATAAATACATTGACTAACATAGGCATCGGAGAGTCGAAGACCGCCCAGCGCGGTCTCCCTCTGACGCCCTTTGTATTTTACTCGACAGGCAGTGGAAGCTTTGAGAGCATCATAAACATCGATCCGCCCACCGGATCAGCATTAACGAAGGTTCGGCTACCGCTGAACTTTTAGACATTAACATTGGCGCCGTCTGTGGGAATTTCTTGAACAAAAGGTCATCCCACCACAATCACCATGACTAACGGTAGCGGGGGAAACGCTGAAGAGCAGGCAGACCGTTCCGCCATCCCCCAGCCCTCCGACCCAGCGGTAGGCGTTAACCACGCACTATTCACAACCCCGGCCAACCCCGGCGTTGAGGCAAATCCAAGCAGCAGCCACCCGCCGGGCCAAGATCTCATCACTATGTACGAGCTAACACTGGCGGATCTTCATAAGGCAAACAGAGAACGTGAGGAGGAACGCAAGGAGAAGGCTGAGGCCCAAGGACAGTTGGCTACGCTGATGTCGCGTTTTGATGAACTGAAGAAGACAATGGAAGCGACCGCCAATCCAGCGCAAAGCGAACAGTCACGTAGCACCAGGCGTAGTCGACCCGGTACTGGCGCATTGGTACCGGGGCCAGTCATACAGATGCAGGTACCGCTGGACCCACCTGAGTTATTGGGGATGGGACCCCCACCCATCCCCCAAGTAATGTTAGAACAGGAAGCGGAATCATTGCCGCACACCAACCGCTCGGAAGGTAGGGCGAGGACTGAAGGCAATCCGCCTGCACTGAGGCGCAGGCAGGTCCAGCGGAATATTCAGGCCGATTTCGCCTGCGATGCAACCGCCCAGATGTTGGAAAGGATGTAGCAACTGGAGCACAGGTTAATCCGGGCGGAGTTGGGCGCCCCAGCGCCAACTCAGAATCAGATTTTCGCCTCCAGACCTGGACCCTTTACCGCTGCGATCCTACAAGCTATCAGACCAGCATATGCAAAAACCCCAAAGATGTCGCATTACGGCGGGATGTCTAATCCCTTCGTCCACATGGACACCTTCAAGAAAGTCACCAACAATAAGGGATTTGACGACGCCACCCTGTGCCACTTGTTCAGCGAAACATTGGACGATGAGGCGATGAGCTGGTTTTTCGAGTGTCTGCCAGGGTCCATTGACTCATTCCATGCACTATCACACGCCTTCCTCTCTCGGTTCATCCTATTGTCCGCCGGACATCACAACACAAGTCAACTGTTCGGCGTCAAGCAGGAGACGGACGAATCACTGAAGGCCTTCGTCACAAGGTGGCGAGCGGCAGCATCTCAGTGCTGTGACCTAGACAAAACAATGGCATTAGCGGCCTTCAAGCAGGGACTCCTCAAAGGGCCATTCCTCTATCACCTCAACTACAACCATCCTAATGCGGCATATGACCACGTCATGAGTGAGGCGGTCATCCATGCCCAAGCGGAATTCCTCACATATGGAGAAAATCCACCACCACCAGCAACTCCAACAAAATCAACACAGCCACCCCCCAGTCATCAGGAAACCGCTAACAAGGCCCCTTCAGCACCTCCAACTGACAAGAAGAGGGAGTGGCAGCAAGGCCACCACCAGAGCAAGCGGCAGAAGGACCAGCATTACAACAAGGGCAACCGCCCAACCCATGGGGATAACTGCAACAAACAGGCGGAGTCCTCGCAGGGGTATGCAGTGTTCACAGTCCTCACGGCCTCGTACGAGGACATCTACAATCAGTGCAAGGATCAGATCCCACCGCCACCCCCTCCAAAGTACCCAAAAACGGACAAACCCAGGAACACCGGTAAGTGGTGCAAATACCACGGGGACAGCGGCTACAATACCAACAGCTGCAATGCTCTCAAAACGGCCATTGAGACCTTGTACCGTGACGGCAAATTGGAGCAGTTCAAGGTGAGCCAACCGCCACCTGTGATCTCCAATATTGTGACTTTGGGCCGTATCAACACCATCGACGGCGGTGCCCCAATCACTAACATGTCCCACAGGGCGAGGAAGCGCTATGCACGCGCTAATCACCCAAAGGAAGTCTGCAACATCCGCTACGAAAGATCCACTAAGCTCCCAAGATCAGGTTGGGAACCTATTACCTTCTCAGAGGAGGAGGAGCGCGGAGTCCATTTACCCCATGACGACCCATTCTTGGTCGACGCCATTCTGGGTAGATTTTCTATTGGGAGAATCCTGGTGGACAGCGGGTCCGCTGTCAAAGTCATCTTCAGCGGTTGCTACGATCGCCTCAAGCGGAACAAGAAATTACTCCAGGATCACGAGCCACTGCTCAGCTTCTTCGGCGACGTCACCCAACCGCTGGGGTCGGATTACATGCGGCTGGTTATTGGCAACAGCCCATAAATGGCAGAGGTGCATACGGAATTCATTATTGTCGATTGTTTCAGTTCGTACAACGCAATCATTGGACGACCAGCGCTTAACAAGCTCAAGTGCATCATTGCCGGATACATGCTTCTCATGAAATTCCCCACACCCAACGGCACGGGGCTGTGTGAAAGGAAGTCAACAGTTGGCCCGGGAATGCTATTCAACGACTATAGCGCGCTCGGCGCGCCACCATGAGATCCTGACAGTGGGCGACCACGCACCGCCCCCAAATATTTTCGAAGACCCTAGAGATGAGGAGAAAAAATATGTAAAGAAAGAGCCGGTCAACCCGGACACGTCGTTGAAAGTTGTCTGCATCTAGGACGAACACCCTGAGCGGACAGTCCGCATAGGAGCCCAACTAGACCCAGAGGTGGCGGCAGAGCTCACTCAATTCTTGCGTCATAACGCCGCTGTCTTTGCATGGTCCTACGCGAACATGCCAGGTATCTCTCCTGAAATCATCACTCATAAGCTGACCATCAAACCCTCCTTTTATCCCATCAAGCAGAAGCGGAGGGCCTTTGATGAGAAAAAGTACCAGGCAATAGGAGAAGAGGTTGCCAAGCTCCAGAGCATTGGATTCATCCGCCAGGTCGTCTATCCCGAGTGGATCTCCAATTTGGTAATGGTCAAGAAGCCCAGCGGCAAGTGGCGGATGTGTGTCGACTTCAAAAAACTCAACAAGGCATGCCCAAAGGATAGTTTCCCGCTACCTCGTATCGATCAGCTAGTCGATGCAACCGCCGGACATGAGCTCCTCAGCATGATGGACGCGTTCTCCGGATATAATCAGATCAAGATGCACCCCGGTGACCAGGAATGCACCACCTTCTCTACCGACAAAGGCCTCTACTGCTACAATGTCATGCCTTTCAGTCTGAAGAAGGCCGGTGCAACTTATCAGCGGTTGATGAACGCCATGTTCGCTGAACATCTGGGAAAAATCATCGAGGTCTACGTGGACGACATGCTAGTTAAGAGCATAAAGGCCAGCGGCCATGTGACAAACCTCAAGATCAAAGTAACCATTCTCCTGGCCTATGGTATGCGCCTCAACCCAGAAAAATGTTTCTTTGGAGTCACCGCTAGCAAATTTCTGGGATACATCGTCAGCGAGCGGGGCATCGAGGCTAACCCGGACAAGGTACAGGCCATCCTTAACCTGGCGGACCCCGAGTATAAGGTGGACGTCCAATGCCTCTAGGGCAAGTTAACCGCCCTTTCTCGATTCATCTCCAGACTCACAGATAGGTGTGCCCCATTCTTCAAACTCCTCAAAACAACTCACAAGAAAATCATCAACTGGAACCCAGAGTGTGAGGCGGCGTTCCAGGGCCTGAAGGAATACCTAGCGGCAGTCCCTCTCCTTTCTGTCCCTGTGCAAGGAGAGACACTGTTTATCTACCTAGCGGTCTCGGTATCGGCGGTAAGCTGCGCCATTGTCCGGAGGGACGGCCAAGACGAGCTCCCAGTGTTCTACGCCGGCAGAGGCATGAACGGAGCAGAAACAAGATATTCTCCCTTGGAGCAAATAGCCCTTGCACTCATCGTTGCCGCCAGGCGCCTCCGCCAATACTTCCAGGCTCACACGATCCATGTGTTGACCAATCAGCCGCTAAGGCAAGTGATGCAGAACCCTGAACACTCGGGGCGCCTCAGCAAGTGGGCCATCGAGCTCAGTAAGTTCGGCATAGACTACAAGCCAAGAACAGCCATGAAGCGCCAGGCAGTGGCGGACTTCATCGCTGAACTCACCGAGCGTCAACCAGAACCCGGTACCGAGACAAGGCCCGGAACAGAAATGGTAACCACCGAGGAGTCAACTCCGCACTCGGATTGGAACCTCCATGTGGACGGCTCGGCTAGTGCCAAGGCCAGCGGCGCCGGAGTTATCTTAACAGGACCCGAGGGACTGAACGCGGAGTACGCGTTGAAATTCAACTTCAAAGCTTCAAACAATATGGCGGAGTACGAAGCACTCATAGCCGGCCTACTCCTTGCCATCGACTCGGGTGCCGATAGCGTCAACATATTTAGCGACTCTCAATTAGTCGTTAACCAAGTCAACGACAGCTTCCAAGCCAAGGACCAGCAATTAGCGGCATATTTGGGGTACGTCAAAACGCTGCTTAAAAAGTTCAAATTCCACACCATCACCCAAATCCCTAGGGAAAGGAACGCCAAAGCTGATTCACTGGCTAGACTGGCAACCGCCCAACAACATCAAAGTCCAGCAGACACAAGGGTGGAAAGCCTTGACAGACCAAGTATCACAAAAACCCTGGCGGAGATCTTTAGCATTGAGGTCAGTCCCAGCTGGATGGACGAGATCATTGCATACAAGCGCAACGGCACATTGCCGGAGGACAAAATCCAGGCGAGACAGCTCAAACGGAGAGCAACGCGCTATAACATCCAGAATGGCAAGCTTTACCGCCAGGGATTCACCCATCCCAACCTCCGCTGTCTCACCCCGGATGAGGGAAAGATTGTTCTAGGACAGATACATGGCGGAGAATGTGGAAACCACTCGGGCGCCAGATCCTTGGCCAAGCGCACAATGCGACAGGGCTACTTCTGGCCCACACTTGGTGATGACGCCCGGCGGATTTCGAAGTCTTGCCACAAATGCCAACAGTTTGCAGATCTCCCACATGCACCGGCAGAACCGCTGTCAGTCATCATCGGCCCATGGATTCACTCCACGTGGGG
>BDJD01002585.1:94932-116389 GCA_002564525.1 Rosa multiflora
AACCTCCAATTGGGGGACTGGGTAATGAAGGAAGTCATTCCACCGCCAACAAAACTCCGCCCAACTTGGGAAGGTCCATACAAAATTGTGGAAGTCGTTAGCTCCGGCACCTTCTACTTAATGACCAAGGATGGCGTCACGACGACCCACCCTTGGAATACCAAACACCTTCGGTATTACTACAAATAGTCATGCCGCTACCCAGGAGCACCTTGACTTAGCTAAATTTTTGTTCAATACTTAGCTAAGGGAAGCTACCCAACGGGTACTACCCCACTTTTTGTACACGCTGATCAATCAGCTATCAATGAAACGAGGAATTATTCAAACCATTGTTCCTAAGCCTAGCACCGAGGGCAACTGGCAACGCCAGCAATCGTCAACGGACCACGTCCACTACGTGGTGCACTTGGACCAATCTTAATTCCTTTAATGTTTCATTGATTGACAAAAGATAACCCCAAGTCAAAGTACTAGCGGTACAAACACATCATAACAAACGAAAATTCAAAAACTTCATTCCATTTCCAAAAATTTGTTACAATGTGATGCCTCAGCGGCTACACAAGAAAATTTCCTACTCCTATTTAGGGGTTGGCGGGGTCGGCAGGATTTGTCGGGTCGGCCCCTCTACCTTCAGCAGTTCTACCAGCGGCCTCGGAGGATGGGAGCGGCTCGTCTGGTCCGACCCTCGGGCTGTGGGACTGGGAGTCTCTATTGTGCCATCCGCCCGGGTATGGGCCGCCAGGAACCCAGCGCGGGACTCCTCGGACTGCGTAGGCGTCCGCTGGGAGTCACCTTCTGGAGGCTCACCACTTTCCCCGCTACCCGAGCGAACTCCGGGACCAGGGGCTGCAGTGGGAGCGGCACTTGCTGTCGGCGGCGCTCCCTTACTTGGCTGTACGATCGGCATTGCCGCTTTGGCCCAGTCAATGGCGCCCTTCTGACGCAACATCTCCACATTGGCCAGGGCACCGGCCTTGGCTGCCTCGTTCAGCGCCTTCTTGTGCTCCGCCGACTGCTTATACGATTCAACAGCGGCAGCCGCAGCACGACTTCCCTCAGCCCCCAAGCGAGCGACTTCACCCTCCAGCCGCTTGATTTCTGCTTGTTTAGCGACGGACTCCAGCTGAAGGATCTCAATTTTCTTCACCTTCGCGGTCAACCGGTCCCGCACCAGAGACATATCCTGCTCCAGCTTGGCATACCGCTCATTCTGATCCAGGTGCCGCTCAATGGCAACGTTCAGCTTGCCCCTAGCATCCGCCGCATCGCAGTCGGCCTTTGCCAGACGTCGCTCAACGTCAGCCAACTTCTCTTGGGCCTTCCCCAAGTCACCCTGGAGGCCCGCCACTTCCTCCCTCAGCTCCCGCTCAACCAGGGGCTGCTTGGACGCTGCCTGGAACATTTCATGAAGCCCAACGGCGATGTGCCCAAAGGCTGTGCTGAAGGGCGACTCGCTGACGGCAGTCGACCGAACAACTCCCTCCAGGCCGCCGAACCCCAGCCGCTCCCAGAGATGATACAGGAAGTCCCGCTCACCGTCGTTGAGAAACTCGGCGTAGGCAGCAAATGAGTCCAGGCCGCTCGCACCCACCTCTTTCGCCGCTTCAGCAACAACCTCGGCCGGAGCCTGCCTCGACTTCTTCGGCTGCTCTCAGGCCCCAGTTACCTCCACTTCCTCCTCTTCCCCACCGGAGTCCGGCTGGCGGCGTTTTCCCTGAACTACCCGCGTGCCCCCAGCAACAGCAGGCCTCGAACCCCCCGCCTGCGGCGCCAACCCCGCTATGGTAACACCCTCAGTGGGGCGCACCGTTTTTTTCGGCACGCCGCGCCGCAGAGCCGGCGCCCTCTCTTTCCTCGGCGCCGCTTCACTCGCCCCGCCGGGCCCCGTCTGAACGGCGGGCAGCCCATCACCACCAAGATGGGAATGGTGTGGCATTGGCAGCACCACAAGGACCTCTGACTGGCTCAGCGCCAATGTCTCTGGGTCCACCACCGTCTTTTGTGCCACCATCCCAGAAGCATACATGGCTTCAAGGAAGTTGTCGATTTCAGCGCGGTCCATGGCTTTTGTAAAGGAGTCACGGCTAGCCTTGTTTCCCGGCAGAGTCTCTGCAAAAATTAGTGGTAGGCCAGTTAGCATGGGACAACCTCACCAAAGGTACGATACAGCTAAGATCACTTACCAACGGCGCGCATCAATTGTTGAGCTACCAACAACTCCCACCCACTAAGGAGACGGAAGTCCAGCAAGTTGCCATTCCGCCAGCAACCTCTGATGCGTGCTACCCGGCACTCTTCCTCAAGAGTTAAGTTGTACCGCAACCCCGCTGCAAAAATAGGTCATTGTCAGTAGAATACACTAAAAAAAAGGAAGAACCACGCCAGTCATATTCAGCGGAAACAACAAACAACCTCGGATGGGCTGAAATTCTGGCTTAATTCTAAACGACGGCTCCCACTCGTTAGTCCCCCGCCTGGTACTCCCATCCCTTTGTGGCAATGCAAAAAGAGCCCCGCCAGTATGCCATTGAGTCCCGCAGGTTTTCGATCAGCTTGGGCGCTCCTTGCCGGCGGCTGAGGTTTACCTGCCCTCTACAACCCTGGCACTTCACGTACACCAGTTCATAGAAATGCAACACCTCCGCCACGGTCGGTCCTTCTCAACCAGACAACCGCCACAATGAGTTCAGCGACAGCAGTAACTGCCACATGTTGGGACACGCACAGCAGTAACCGCCCCAAAGGCGATGCCGAACTCGCACAGCAGAATCTGAAGGTTGGGCACCAGAGGGAGGGTCACTCCCTCACAAAATATAGCCTCATGCACCGCGGCATGGCCTGCTGGCAGAATCGAAGCTTTCTCCTCCACCGTCGGCGGACGCAGCTTCACCGCGCAGGGCAATCGAAACACCCGCTTCAGCCGGTTGACTGCAACTGCCGTCATCCTACCTCCGGCCTCGTCAACGGGGGTGCCATCCTCGAACACCCACGCAGACTCGGTATCCTCCCCCGTTCCACCTCCCCCGCTAGCGGAACCGCTGGCGGCACTATTACTTTCTAGCCGCTCTTCGTGCAAAGTACGCGCAGCGGCAGCCTCCCCCTCCCTAGAACTCTCCGGACACGATACACGACCCATGACTACGTCCCACGGAATAGTCTGTAGCGGCTCGACTTCTAGCGGTTCTGGCAGTGAGGTTCTTGCACGAGCAGACGGACGCAACGAGTCAATAAAATTTCTATCCGCCGCGCTGAACGACACTTCAGATCCGGAATCTTCACTGCTCGAGATCTCTATGACGTTGGCCATCCCAAAACCCTAAAACCCAAATCAGTTAGCTCACACAAGATCTAACCTATCCCTATATCAGTTAGTGCCCAAGAACATCAACAACACTCAACCCAGAAAATGCCAAAACAAGAGCAAACCCACTAAAACCCCGATTCGACCAGCTAGAAAAGCCCTAACAACCCTAATTGTCAATCACAACCACTCTTCCCCAAACCCACTCACACCCTCACAGTACGTCGACAAAGAACATATAACAGGAAAAAGGCCAGATTACCAACCTTGACAGTGGAGCCCCTGACAGCAGTGTACACTACTCTTCGCAGCCGGAGATCGTCTGTTCTTCCACGCACGAGAACTCGCCGATATCGCCTCGTTTCTTTTTCCCGATCTCAGACACAGAGCGCTTGAAGACGACGACTCAGGTTTGAAGTTTTCACAGTGTCAAAACTTGCTAAGGTTCCCCCCCCCTTTTATGTCAACATCAACGCGTTCTAAGCCGTCCGCTCAAAAATGACATCACACACCAGCCGTACACGTGTCACAGGTCTCCACTTACTCTCCGGATAAACCAAGGCGTCGCCTCGGTTAACGAAACCCATAATTATTATCATTAATGGCGACAAGACGGCCAGGCTTAGGAGACAGGCCTCCGCACGCTAACCCTCTACGGGTTGGACACGTGTCAACCACCGCCAGACGAAACGTCTGATGGAATTAACCACTAGGGATGAATTCACCAATCGTCCGAAGCCTCCGCTGAGCGAAAACCCCGCCAGCGGAACTTCTCCTTTTCCAAGTGACGAAGTCTCCGCTGAGCGAAACCCTGCCAGCGGAACTTCTCATTTTCCAAGCGACGAAGCCTCCGCTGAGCGAAAATCCCGCCAGCGGAACTTCTCCTTTTCCAAGTGACGAAGTCTCCGCTGAGCGAAACCCCGCCAGCGGAACTTCTCCCTTGTCATTTTCTAAAGCGACGAAGTCTCCGCTGAGCGAAACCCCGCCAGCGGAACTTCTCCCTTGTCATTTTCCAAAGCAACGAAGTCTCCGCTGAGCGAAACCCCGCCAGCGGAACTTCTCCTTTTCCAAGTAACGAAGTCTCCACTGAGCGAAACCCCGCCAGCGGAACTTCTCCCTTTTCATCCTGCAAGCTGGGCGTCTTCCGCTACACACCTCTAGCGGAATCCTCTTTTCATCTTGCAAGCTGCGTGCTTTATTCAGCACGACTTAGCTCAATAAAATACCGCCAGGCACGTCTACTGAACGCTGCTTCCTGCTGTAATCAGTGGGGGGATATCCGCCAGCGGTGGATCCCGAGGCCACGCCTCACTCTGACAACGATCGCCACGCGGCGTTACAGTCAGACCGTCCCTACGGGACACGGGGACTTGTCAACAGTCTACGACGGCCCTGATCAGGCACGTTGACCCCCGTCACTGGGGTAATAAAGATTGGGCTCGCTACCCAATACCCTCTGCTCCGTGCAGCTCCCCCTCAAAAAACAATCCGCCGACCATCCGGAGGTCTACCTTGGCCGGGGAGTGGGGGACTCCCTGGGGGGCCTAGCAGGGGCCCACCCGAAAGCGTATAAAGCGTTTCAAGTCCATGGTTGACAACGCACTGACGCTAATTATGCTCTTGCAAGTCTAGCCGAAGAAAACGCTTCAAACCGCCGAACAACTCCCCAACCAAGATTGCCCTCCTTGACTGGGGACTTGGGGGACTTGTACATACATGTACATTTGCAAGCATAATTAGCTATAATGGGCCACGCTCATTGTACCGCTAAAGGTACTAATTCCAACCAAAGGAATTACATACAGGTACACCGCCAGGCGGGCTACAACCTCAGCGTCGGATCCCCCCCAGATCACCGCCGACGCGCCGCCACGCGCAGTGCCAAAATGGCATCAGTAGCTCCCAGAGCTGGGAACTGAAACATTTCAGTCCCACATCGAAAACAAAGAGAAGAACCTCCTCTTCCTCGCCTATAAAAGGTTCTCTCCTCTCTCCTCATTAATGATGCATTCAATACTTACCTACTGTTACTTTGTCAACATAAATACATTGACTAACTTAGGCATCGGAGAGTCGAAGACCGCCCAGCTCGGTCTCCCTCTGACACCCTTTGTATTTTACTCGACAGGCAGTGGAAGCTTTGAGAGCATCATAAACATCGATCCGCCCACCGGATCAGCGTTAACGAAGGTTCGGCTACCGCTGAACTTTTAGACATTAACAATGGGTTTATGGTAGGGATTAGTGTTTATATTCGTGGGTACCGTTGAAATTGCTTCCTCATGCTCTTGTTCTTGGAAGAGAGATCTTCAGTCTTGAACGAGCTCATCAAGTAAAAAAGGAAGAGAACATTTGGCGAAGCTAGCTTCACCCAGTACCTTTAACAGCACCAGGTTATAAATTTTGACCTCTATGATCTGAATTTGTTTAACCTTTTGATTTGGGTATGGGTTTTTAGTGTACTGTTGTGTTCAAACTAGTTGGAATTGATGACAGGACCCACCCCGAATTTCACCCTGAAATCCGAGGTGGCCCTGTAGGGCCCACCTTAGGAATAGATCTACCAAAAATTCGGCAGAGTCACCCCTAAAATGGACTACCCAAAAACCTGTAAAACACACAAACACTTCAAGCAAACCAACCTTATACTTCGGGAGCCACCCTGCTCCCAATTACCATCAATTCCACTTTCACAAAACACAAAACTCAACAATACTAATCCCAAAGGTTATCAGAGTAATACTAATACACATAGATATATAAAGATCGAAGAGTAAAGGATCAAGGAATCCTACAATGCGGAAGTAGTGACAATTATGCCTCATATACTATGTACGCCCGACCTTCACTAATTCGCCTGCAAACTGGGCATTTGAAACCGAAGGGCCCAGGGGAAAGTAATTTAAAACACGTTAGAGTGAGTGGACAAAAATAAATAAGTAAGAAATTCTTATGAAAGTAAAGCTGTAAAACTTCCCACATTTATTCCTTTAAAAACTAGATGCATGCAACGTGGATAAAACATATTTCTCACAACACGAAAATTCGTGAAAACATTCCAGCCCCGCTGGTAAAAAGAAATCGAGCTAGCCCCGCTAGCTGAAGGTATCAATCAACTATGGGGAAGAAGTTCTCACCATACAAATAAGGGAGCCTCACAGGCTCAGGTTGGAGTGTCCTACACTCTGAAGCATCTCATGCTCTGCTCTACTCACCCACGAACACATAGTAGGCAGGGAGGAGTACTAATAGGCTAGCTAGCAATAAATATGATGACCCAAGTATGGTTGTTTAAAACCATACGAAAACTCAAAAATCAGTAAGATTTCCCCATTACTCACGAGAGAAGACATATTCCAACGACGTGGCCCCGCAAGCCAAAATAATCTCGAATTTATAAACCATCAGACGAGAAATAATCGATAAACATAATTCCCTCGAAAATCCCATTTTCAAAAGATATTCCAGAAATCTCAATATCGACAAATAGAAATGTATTATAAATTTCCGGAAATCACCTCGGAAAATAATTCGTCGAAAATCATGTTTTCAAATAAAAGCCATATATCGGAGATACTTATCGAAGGCTCAAAATCCATTTCCGAATCATAATTGAAAATAATTCATAATTAATCTCCGAAAATAAATCATAAATCATAAATCCAAATCCGAGCATAATAGATTCGTAACCGAAATTCATGTGGAAAAACAATGTCAAAATTATAATCCAAAGCAAAATATTATGCTCAATAAATAAAATGATAATTAAATTAATCAATAATTTCAAAACAAATGCATGCATCATTATTTAAAACAAAAGTCCACTCACTGTTCTATTTAGGCGATCACGCATACAAGTTCCTTCGTTGAGCAATAGCTCGGTACATCGCCCTGTACACAATTATATTCTATGAATCATTATTCAACAATTAATATGATTCCTAAAATCAAATCCTCATAATCATGTCTCCACTTCTTCTCGGATTCAACCCAAATTACATCACTAAGATCAATCCGTTAATTTAAAGGTTCCAAGCCAGAATCGAGAGATATCCGACGGTCGGATTCTCGTAAATCGATAATGAAATTCTAAATTCCGAAAATTTCATAATCAACACAACTTTTCTTCAATTCTAACCAAATTCACATTTACGAGCTCTACATCAATTATATGATTTAATAGGCTAAAAATTGAAGCCAGAAAACTACCCTACGTGCCTCTACGAGCCAGCGGCCACCACCTCCGATGGCCACCAAATTTTGGCAGCAGCAACATCACAACAGACCCAACATTTTTCTCAACTACAACAAGTTCCAATTATACCTGTAAGTGATCGAAATTGGATGGTGAAGAAAACCCAGAAAATCCAAGAACCCTAGGATTTACTCATACTGCTGAAGGGTACACACCAACCCGAAGTACACATTTACGAAGAAAGATAACACATCAATCTCACAACAGTGGGGATGGTAAGACATAGGAAAGGTGTGCCAAATTGCTCAAAACATGTAGAAATTAGCTTCGCAACTATTCCAAGAGTTGACAGATTGGACAAGTAGGTCAACCCTTAAAAGAAACAATTTTCATTCGATGCTGCCTGAATCTCTAAACTTGTCGTCTCTTTCTTGAGTTAAGTTTTCTTTTACAACCTTAAGTCACTAATTTGACAATCTATATAGTCTCCGACAATTCCAACTACCCAAGCACATCACAATATGTTTATAGCTCAGATAGCACAAAGTATTGACATCACAAGTCATTCGATTGGAATAGAAGTATCCATAACCTTTTCATATAAGTCGCACAATGAAGATCCACCCTATTCACCAACAACATTGTGATAATATATTCATTCATACTTAAAACATTTGTCTCCGTGCGTATATTCATGGGGTAACCCAACCGCTATTAACACGCCACAAGATAGTTACTGTTAACCAACAAGTCCAAAACAAGTAATTTCCTTAGCTACCCCAAAACAACGCTTCCTCTTTTGCCTGTTTGTGCACAGATTATTGACCAAATATGATTCACATAAAGGTTCCACAATTGTCAAGTATAACAAAGGTAGCTCCGAACAACCTATAAGTTCTTAATCATGTAAGTTATGGGGCCACTACATTTCCACTGCGCTGCTCTGATACCAAATTGACAGGACCCGCCTCGAATTTCACCCTGAAATCCGAGGTGGCCCTGTGGGGCCCACCTTAGGAATAGCTCTACCAAAATTCGGCAGAGTCACCCCTAAAATGGACTACCCAAAAACCTGTAAAACACACAAACACTTCAAGCAAACCAACCTTATACTTCTGGAGCCGCCCTGCTCCCAATTACCATCAATTCCACTTTCACAAAACACAAAACTCAACAATACTAATCCCAAAGGTTATCAGAGCAATACTAATACACATAGATATATAAAGAAGAGTAAAGGATCAAGGAATTCGACAATGCAGAAGTAGTGACAATTATGCCTCATATACCTTGTACGCCCGACCTCCACTAATTCTCATTTACTGTTATCACTTCCCACTTAACAACATCAGTGACCATAGCCACTAGAAAACACAGCCTCTAGCCATAACAACCCAGAATATTTCTTCAATTTTCGCTATTGTCTACCGAAGGGTGATGCATACATGACGCCGACATAAGGTGTCTAGTTGGGATACATTCCAATCTGGATTCTCTATGAATGATTTCCAATAATGAGATTCACAAAGAATCTCCATCGAATTCCAGTAATATTCCACATGCCGCTTACAGGGCAGATCGTATCAAGTAACACATTCTCCAAAACTTGGTTCAAGGTCAGAACCACCATTATTACTAATTCCAATTCTAAGAACAATCCTGATTCTGAAGGAATTATAGTACTCAGCGACAGCCCAAAACAATGGTCGCTCATCTCTAACCATCGAGTACAAAATAAAACTCCGGTCTCGCACCTTAAACCATGCCCCAACAAACTTGTCCGCATCGAGGAATGGATAACCATAACATTTTCTAGAATCATATTTCATAATACAACTCAAATCTGTAGAGTAGCCTTACTCTACCAATACCAGGGAAAGGTGCATGCATGTAAGCAATCCAATACGCAGCGGAATCCCTATAAGGTTGGCGTACAGGAGGCATAAGACCTAAATGAAAACTAATTAAACATGTACCGTACACACTTGATGAGTACAACAGCACCGAAGAGTATATGATGGGGAACCGCTGCAGTCGGGCCATCACTCGGGAAGCACTGAGTAACATCAAGCATATACGGTAACAAGATAGGAACAAGTCTACAGAATCTGACAACCTAATGCTCTGATACCAAATTGACAGGACCCGCCCCGAATTTCACCCTAAAATCCGAGGTGGTCATGTGGGGCCCACCTTAGGAATAGCTCTACCAAAAATTCGGCAGAGTCACCCCTAAAATGGACTACCCAAAAACATGTAAAACACAGAAACACTTCAAGAAAACCAACCTTATACTTCTGGAGCCACCGTACTCCCAATTACCAGCAATTCCAATTTCACAAAACTCAACAATACTAATCCCAAAGATTATCAGAGCAATACTAGTACACATAGATATATAAAGAAGAGTAAAGGATCAAGGAATCCTACAATGCGGAAGTAGTGACAATTATGCCTCATATACCATGTACGCTCGACCGCCACTAATTCGCTTGCAAACTGGGCATTTGAAACCGAAGGGCCCAGGGGAAAGTAATTCAAAACACGTTAGAGTGAGTGGACAAAAATAAATAAGTAAGAAATTCAAATGAAAGTAAAGCTTTAATACTTCCCACATTTATTCCTTTAAAAACTCGATGCATGCAACGTGGATAAAACATATTTCTCACAACACGAAAATTCGTGAAAATATTCCAGCCCCGCTGGTCAAAAGAAATCAAGCTAGCCCCGCTAGCTGAAGGTATCAATCAAATATGGGGAAGAAGTTCTCAAACAAAAGTCCACTCACTGTTCTATTTAGGCAATCACGCATAAGAGTTCCTTCGTCGAGCAATAGCTCGATATATCGCCCTGTACACAATTATATTCTGTGAATCATTATTCAACAATTTTATACGATTCCTAAAATCAAATCCTCATAATCATGTCTCCACTTCTTCTCGGATTCAACCCAAAATACATCACTAATATCAATCCGTTAATTTAAAGGTTCTAAGGCAGAACCGAGAAATTTCCGACGGTCGGATTCTCGTAAATCAGTAATGGAATTCTAAATTCAGGAAATTTCATAATCAACACAACTTTTCTTCAATTCCAACCAAATTCACATTTACGAGCTCTACATCAATTAGAGGATTTAATAGGCTAAAAATCGAAGCCAGAAAACTGCCCTACGTGCCTTCAAGCGCCACCTACAGTGGCGGCGTGTGGGGCCCATGCACCGGCAGCCACCACCTCCGATGGCCACCAAATTTTGGCAGCAGCAACATCACAACAAACCCAACATTTTTCTCAACCACAACAAGTTCCAATTATACCTGTAAGTGATAGAAATTGGAAGGTGAAGAAAACCCAGAAAATCCAAGAACCCTAGGATCGTGGCTCAAGGCTAGGGGCAAAATGATCCTTGTCAAAAACCGAACCTTTGATGCCGGTTTGGTGGCCGGAGACTGCCGGAATCGCCGAAAATCGATGAAAATTCCAATCGGCTACAGTGAACTTCACGGCTCAAAATTGAGCTCCTCTGGCCGAATCACTGCAAAACACCACCACAGATGTGACAAGGGGGAAGAGGCGAGCTTGCCAGTGCCAGGATTCCGTCGTGGGTCGGCCGGAGAAGGAAGAAATTGGAGGAGGAAGAATCGGACCGAAGAGGAGAAAATGATCAGTTAAGAAGAGAGAGAAAACTTGGTAGGTTTCCAAAAATGGCAACTTACCACAGTAACTTTCTATATTTATAGAAAGTTACCGTAAACAGTAACTTTTACATTTTTGGCCATAACTTTCACATACGAACTCCGATTTTTACGTACCGCATATGCACGCGCTCGGTTTAACGTCCTCTACAACTTTCATAAAGGAAATTTTCTCAAATTTTAACCCGAACAAAAGGTCATCTTTTAGAGCCCCTTAAAAGTACCGAAACGACAATAAAAGTGAAAGTAAAACTCATTGACAGTCCAAATGACTGGTAAATCGGTAAATTCAGGTTTGAGACGTTACAATTGAAGTGATTTGCAACAAACCAAGTTTCATAGAATTGTTGTTCTTTTGGAACTATTTGTGGCTCTGTTTGATTACTCATCTTCTTTTGACTTGTTATGGGAAAATCACAGCTAAATACAGTTCTGTTAGCCTAACATTGTTTGCCTTATCGGAACGGTTTCATTTTGGTCGATTAGGGCTTGGTTTTGATTATTGTATTTGAAATTTTTAGGAAGAAAGTAGGTCTCTTTTAGAGTTGGTTGGATGAGTATGCATGTGTTATGGGAATAGATGATATGTAAAAGTTTTTTTTTTTTTTTTGTGTTACAGCTCGAGCTCTTTTTGGGTTTTGGTATTGTTGAAATTAGGAAAATATAGATGGAGATATTGTTCTTAGGCTTGTATCGAATGGAGTGAGGCTTCTAGGGTTTTTCAGTGAAGAGGGTTCGAAGTACCTATTTTAATTTGATATGTTTTCTTATTTATGTATGTATAGTGTGTTTCAGTTTAAGATGTGGATGGAATTTTGGTGATTCGATTGTATTTACTCTTGCTTTATATATATATATATATATATATATATATATTAATCTGTTAAACCACCTTTTTGATGTGTTGAAACACTCTTTTCAAAGATAATGTTTTGAGAAGCTGTGGCGGGGGAGCTTGCAAGACTGAGAAGGAGAGCTCTACTGATGGTGGTCTCAATGACATTGTGTTTCTTTTACTTCCTTCTTATTCAGAGTTAGCTGCTGCATTTGTGGACTAAAAGATGAGCATTATTTCTTGTTTCTCTTGTTTTGATTTTTTGGATGTACCAACTATATGAGAATGTGTATTTGCTAAGATTGTATGCCTACATTTGTTTTTGAGTTACATTATCTATCAGTCCTTCAACTTTGCAAGTGAGAACTGATGAGTTAAAAAAATTGCACAAAGTGTAAAATGTCCCCCAACGTAATTTCACTCGTATTCATTAACAGAACAGGGTTTTAATTATTTCGGGTTCAACCCATTCAAGACAGAATGTGTCTCTTAATTACAATCCCCTGTTACAAGGGAAACACCCTTTAATTCCATTTATAAATAAACCAGTGTGTGGTTGTTTGTTTTTGCGGATGCACCCGAATTTTGGAATGGGTTGCCTACGTACCCAGGAAGGGATCAAGCCATTTGTAGTTCAAGGCATTTGAGAATTAAATGGGTAGATGACCCATTCATTTTAGGATTTGTGTTTGAGATATTTGTGGGGGTTTAAAGCCCTTGAATTTGGTTTTGGGTGATTTGGGAATGATTTGATTTTTCTGATATTTGGGTGAATTTGACTGGTGGAGTCAGGGATTCGATTTGAATTTGTGGTTGCATCTAGTGGGTTGCTAGATTGCCTACATACCCTGTGAAGGGATTAAACCATTGTAGTTCATACATTTAGGAATTTGGGCTTTTTCTTGGTTTTGTACCAAAAGAATGTTTTCTAGGTTCCGAAGTATTTTTTAACGAAACTAAAGTCCAGGTATGTCAACAAGAACACCTGCAGCATAATGCTTTGCTGAATTCTTCAAATTTGCCCAAATTTGGACATGGGCTTCTTTTATATCCTTGCGAGTCATGTTCCTCGATCCATGAAGTTTTCTTGTCCCCCAACTTTGATACAGGGACCCTTAAATGCACCGAGTGAACTCTGAGTCTCAACTTTCTTGTATAGAATTCGGAAACATGTATTAACCTTTTATTATGGGCACCAGAAGAATTTCTCAGAGGCCCAACGGCTCTCACGGGCCTAGCTACTATTTTCTTTCACTTATTATTATCTTTTTTCACTTTTCCTTTCCTCACAGCTGCTTTGCTTCAATTTCCGTTGTGCCCAAACCCAGGTGAATACGAGCTTGGTATGTCATTCTTGCCGAGTCGAATCAAAGATGGATTTGAAGGCCGAAATCAACTTGGAGATGGAACTGAAGATGGAGTCGCAACAATATTCTTGCCCAAAGAGGACTTCAGAGCCTGCAATTGAGATTTCTGCACACAAATTGGGTGAGGATTTCATTCTCTATTTCACTCCTTCGTTTGATTTGAGTACAATAAAACTGAAACCTTCTTCTTGGTCCTCTTCATCGGCGACTCAGGGCTTTGAATGTTGTTAAGCTGGTGGAGAGCGATGGAATGAGGTCGGAACCTTTTGTCTTCCAAGCTGATTTGCTGCTTTCTCCTTCTTGTTTTTCCACGCTACTGTACTCTGTTGCGTCCTCCCCCTTTTTGCTGTAGAGTCTCTCTTTATATATAGGCAACTTGGGTTTGCCAAGATGACGTGATAGTGATGGAATTGGACTCAAACATATCAAGGCGCGCTGAGAGTTTGTGATTAATTTGGCATCAATAACTCTACCTTTATCTGCTGAACGTGTATCCTTCAGCTTCATTAATTGTTGTATTGTTCTACTTTCTCTCCTTTGTAGAATTTGAATAAAGCTAGAGTAACCCAACAGTAGATAAAGTTAAAATAAACTTCTAGAAGCAACGCGCTTCTTTTACACTTTTTCCTTTACGGGAAATATTTTTCTTTATGGGCTTTTGAATTTTTTTTCTGTTTCAACAAGAACCATACCTTAATCTTGATTAGCCCAACTACTGAATCATAATGAATGTACTGTAATGGCTGCACTTTGGTGGGGAAAAGTTATTCGTTAGGTTTACATGTAGAATGTATATTTAGCTGTGCAAATAATATGAGAATGTATGCTCTAAATTACTAAAAATGTATTTAATTGTATTATCTATCCATCCCCCAACTGTGCAAGTGATAGCTATGCCTTTGTATATATAAACTTAACAAAGTGTCTAAGTAAATCCTAATAAATGTGCTAAATTCTTCTGTGTCATATGATTGAAAAGTTGAATGATACTATGTCATGTAGTAGAAGCATAAATAACAGTGACGTTTTACTTTACAGGCACAAGTACATGGAAATAATTGCAGCCTTGGTATTAGCTTTTAAGTTTTGGTTGTTGATGAGTTTATTGTTTGTGTAGTTTGCAAGTACTACTAAGTAATTGATTTTTTTTTTCATACTTTTGTTGCAATTGTATATGAAAATGAGACTTTGTAATACAGACTAATTTGAATTATATATTGCTGGTTGGAAGACCTGTTGATAAGCCCTGTGGTTGGATTCTAGACTTGGCTCAATCTAATTGTTTAATTTCAGGAGTGTTAACATGTACTTGATATTGGTTTGTGCTATATTTATCAGGTTATGATTGAAGATATTGAGAAGCAGATTAAGCAACTATAAACCTACAAGGTGCAGGAGATTGAATTACTTGAGTAGAATTGTTGAACTGTAATTTGTTATACTTTAGAAATTTGTTTGCATATGTATGGATATGATATTTTGATTCAGTTAATATTGCATACGGTGGTGTATTTTGAGGGGTGTACAATTGGAGGAAGCTTACTTTTATTATTATTTTTTTTTTTTTGGGTTCTTTACAAGTTTTAAGGACACTTTTTGAACGTCCTCTATGACTCTTTTTAAGTGTCTTGTTTTAGTTTTAAGGACACATATGAGTATTTTTGTGTGTCCTCTTATGATTTTAAGGACTATTTTCAGAGCTTTTAGGACACAATTTGTGTGTCCTAGTATAGAATAGAGGACACATATTAGAAGATATAAGGGTGCAATTTACGTGTTCTCTTATGGATTTAAGGACACCACGTCCACAGTTATTAGGACACATAAACTGTATCCTTGTATAGATTAGAGGACACATTTCTAGTGTCCTTATTTCAGACTTATGATGACACCCGGATAGAGGACTCTTTTTTTAAAGAGCCCTTGTATGTATTTAAGGACACAGTTTCAGTGTCCTTAAATCATGTTATTGTAGTGGTGATTTAGCCCTTAAATTAAACATGTTTTACACAAAATTTGGGTTAGGGCACACAACCCTAACCCCCAACAAGGAAATTACTCACAACCCATAATCATAAACATCAAAATTACAAAATTCAAATACAAAAAAGAAGAGAAGTATAGGAGAAAACAAGGGTAGCCACAATTAGCTAGCAAACTAACATGACTATCCTTGAATTATAACTCTCACAATTACCCATTTCTTGAACCTTGTAGATGAGAAGCCTTTGATGAATCCTTGAAGTTTTAGGTGAGTAATCATTCAATTCCCTAAACTAAAACTAAAACTAAAACAAAATAAAAAATGGAAGAAGAGGATGGGAGAAGAGAGCAGGCCAAAGGGGTGCCCCTGTTTTTGGCAGTGCGCGGCGCAGCTTCTTCTCCCTCGTGAGTGTGAGGATTCAAGTATATATATATATATATGTGTGTGTGCTATGTGGGTGTGTTGTGCAAGGAGAGGGATGAGGTCGTGCACGTGAAAAGACAAGGAGAGGAGGTCTCACGTGAAATATGAAAGAAGAGAAAAAACTACAGTGTCGTTGTGGTCGTTTGGAGGTGAGACGAAAGAAAGACTTTTTGCTGGTCTCACCCACCCACGTGGGTTTTGCTTTTGTCAATTAAACCAAAGTTTAATTAGACATGTATATGTGCTGCTCCACCAATCTTTTATTTTCTTCCATTTTTTCTTTTTCTTTTCTCACTTCTTTTCTCACTGCAATTTTGCACACCACATCATGACTAGTTGGGTTCCGCTCTTAGCTCGATGATGTAGATCACGGTTGACTGACTTGATACACATTTACGCAAGCGTACGTATCGTTGTCAAGATAGGAAAATATTATACCAAAAGTTATCGCATCACGGGGATTAGTGGGTAACCCACAATTCTTGGGTAATCGGATATAGAGTCACTAAGCAAACAAAAGAAAAATAAAATAAATAAATAAAAATGCTACTCTAAGGCACCAAGCCTTAGCAATACTCGGCTTTGGTTTACACCGAAGCCCAATCAAAACTAAAAGCCTAGTGGTGATTATTTACAATGAGTAGAAATTGTCACCGATAATTGTAATTTAAATTTCTAATAACTAAATTGCAAGAATTTAAATGAAAACGTTAACTAACAACTAAATTAGATAAAGAAAGCAAAGTAAGAAATCATATGAATATGGGATTGGTAGTTAGGGATGATTCTTAACCCTAATTCAATGCTCTCGATGCTAAATTTGATTTACGTGCAATTTATTAAAGATGGTAGAAGCCGTACCCAAGGCTTTTCAAGGCTCATGGGCCGAAATTCTCTTTCATAGTATTCCTACTCCGATTCAAGGGCCGTAGGAACTCACTTGACATGAATTAGAGCCGGTTCAATGGTCACTAATTCACATCAAGAGGCCTAGAGTTCGAGGAATTAGGCAACCAAACTCACCCAAATTGCGATCAAGCTAATCATGTAGTAAACCATGCTTGTACTTCCCACAAATATTAAATCGGGGTTCTAGCTCTAAATTCTAAGGATGTCATCTCCTAAATTTTAACCTAGACTTATTAAAACACATACCCAAGAGTTGACAATTCTTAAGCATTGATTATATGCATTTATATGCGTGTAATTATATCTAAAACACTATAAATAAGAAAATCCTCATGTCAATTAATATGTAATTAATCCATTTTTATTTACTTTGTAGAAAATAAGCGGAATTACGGAAATGAGAGAAAATTGTGCAAAATTGGAGTTTCCGACAAAATGACGAAATAGTCAATGCGGGTCAACCGTAGTCAACACCATCAAGGGAGCGGAATCCAATTACCTCCTATAATATGTGTGGAAGTGCATTGAGAAGAGAGAAGAAAGAAAGAAGAAAAAAAAAAAAGGGGGAAAAGAAAGAAAGAAAGAATTATTCCAAAAAAAAAAAATCTGATTTTTGCTGACATCATGATGACGTCAGCAATAGCATGAGCTGATTTTTTCTTCCTTCCCCCACATGCATTCTCCCCTCCCTTTCATTTATTTCCCTTTTCTTTTTTCTTATCGTCTTCCTCTCACATGTGACTACGTGACCCTTATCTCTCTTCTTCCCCTTTCACGGCTAGCCACAAAATCTCATTCCAATTATCCCATTCCTTTTTCTTCTCCCACCAGACCACACACAGATATATATATATATATATATATATATTACCCCCCATTCCTCTTCCACCCTTGAACAGCCGCACCACCAAAAAACCACCAAAACAGCTCTTTTTTCCATCCTTCTCCATCATTTTTCCTCTTTTCTTTCTAGTTTATTTTATGAATTTGAAGGATTTACTCACCCAAAGTTTCAAGGATTCATCAAAGGTTTCTCCTCTACTGGATTCAAGATTTGGGTATTTGTGGGAGTTGTAATTCAAGGGTAGTCATACTAGCTTCCTAGCTACTTGTGACTATCTTTGTTTTCTCATACACTTCTCTACTCTTTTATTTTCGAATTTTGTAATTTTGATGTCTATGATTATGGGTTGTGAGTAATTTCCTTGTTGGGGGTTAGGATTGTGTTCCCTAACCCAAATTTGATGTAATGGATGCTTAATTTAATTTATATATGTAATTTTTTAATTATTGGATGCTTGTGTTTTGTGATAATTGATTAGAATGCATGCTTTGGAATTGTCAACTCTTGGGTATGTGTTTTAATAAGTCTAGATTAAAATTTAGGGGATGACATCTTTAGATTTTAGAGCTAGAACCCCGATTTAATATTCGTGGGAAGTACAAGCATGGTTCACTACATGATTAGCTTTATCGCAATTATTGTGAGCTTGGTTTCCTAATTCCTCGAACTCTAGGCCTCTTGATGTGAATTAGTGACCCTTGAACCGGCTCTAATTCATGTCAAGTGAGTTCCTACGGCCCTTGAACCGGAGTAGGAATACCATGAAAGGGAATTTCGGCCCTTGAGCCTTGGGTACGGTTTCTACCATCTTTAATAAATTGCATGCAAAATCAAATTAGCATCTAGAGCATTGAATTAGGGTTAGGATTCATCCCTAACTACCAATCCCATACCCATATCATTTCTTACTTTTCTTTGCTTTATTAATTTAGTTGTTAATTAAAGTCTCCATTTAAATTCTTGCACTTTAGTTGTTTGAAATGCAAATTACATTTTCGGTGACATTTCCTATTTCATTGTAAATAGTCATCACTAGGTGTTAGTTTTGATTAGGCTTTGGTGCAAACCAAAGCCGAGCATTACTAAGGCACCCACCAAAGCCGAGCATTGCTAAGGCTTGGTGCCTTAGAGTAGCATCTTTATTTTTTTTTCTTTTGTTTGCTAAGTGTCTTTATTTCCGATTACCCAAGGATTGTGGGTTAGCCACTAATCCCCGTGGTACAATAACTTTGGACATAATATTTCCCTATCTTGACTATGATACGTACGCTTGCGTAAATGTGTATCAAGTCAAGCATGAATTCTAATCAATATCACAAAACACAAACATCCAATAATTAACAAATTCCATATATAAATTAAATTAAGCATCCATTACATCAAATTTGTGTTAGGGAACACAATCCTAACACCCAACAAAATTTCTACTCACTACCCATAAATATATACATCATCAATTTCATACAAATAAAATAGAAATGGTATAGAAGAGGAAGAACAACCAAGACAAGCTACCAATGCTAAAAAGCATACATAACAAGTCTTGGGATTATACTTTCTCCCTTTTACCCAAGTGGTGATTAAACCCCTTATGCTTGAAGTGCTTCCCCTTGAATTTGTGAAATTGATGAGAATCGAAGATGGAATTTTTGTGAGGTGAGGAGAAAAAAAGATGAGAAGAAAGAATTTTGGTGAGGTGGTGTTGATCTTGGTGAGAAGAAGAAATTGGTGAGGAGAAGAAAAGATGAGAAGAGGGGAAGACAAAAGTGGGATGAGAGCAGCCCAAAGGCTGCCCTCCTTTTGGTGGTGCGGCGGTGCTGTTGGGTGATCGAGGGGATAGGGAATTATATATATATATATATATATATATATGGTGGCTCTAATTGTGTCGCAAGAGAGAGAGAATAGAAATGGGAATATATATATATATATATGGTGGCTCTGATTGTGTGGCGAGAGAGAGAGAGAGAGAGAATAGAAATGGGAATATATATATGGTGGCTCTGATTGTGTGGCAAGAGAGAGAGAGAGAGATTAGAAATGGGAATGGCAGAAGGCGTGTGGCTGGGAGAGAAAATGAGATAAGAGAAGGGGTAGGTGGGAGTGTGTGATTGTTTAGAAAAAAAGGTTTTTTTTTCTTTCTTTACTTAGCTAGCTGCACAGCACGTGCATGTGTTTACTAGCCATGCATGCTTAATTAAACATTGATTAATGTTCAATGTGCTTGCTTGATTAATCATCTTATTAATTAAGATGCATTTCCTCCAACTTTTCACCACCGCACGTAATGTTATGATTTCTGGTTCCCATCCTTTACTAGTATTGACTATGGTTGACCGGCATTGACTATTTCGTCATTTTGTCAGAATACTCCAATTTGCACAATTTTGCACCATTTCTACTCGATTTCCGCAACTCCACTCTTTTCACTTCACTTTCACTTTGTTAAGTGCGGGGATCAAAATGAGACAGAGTGGGGATAAACCACGACAATTCCTGTCGTTCCCTTGGAAAATCCTTTTTCCTATCTCCCCCTAACGACGGGAAGACTGTCTCATCAAAGTGACATTCCGCAAATTTAGCGGTAAATAGATAGCCTGTCAAGGTTTCCAAATAGCGGATAATTGTTGGGGATTCGTATCCAACATAAATACTTAATCGTCTCTGAGGACCCATTGTATTGCGCTGTGGGAGCGCAATAGGCACATATACTGTTCAACCAAATATGCGTAAGTGTGAAATGTCAGGCTCATATCCAGTTACCAACTGGTACGCAGAAAATGGTTGGCTAGTTGTGGGTCTGAAACAAATAAGTAAAGCTGCGTGCAATATTGCAGAACCCCATGCAGATATAGGCAGGTTGGTGCGCATAACCAATGCCCAAGCCATCATCTGTAGCCTTTTTTATGGTGGCTTCTGTGAGACCATTTTGTGTATGCACATGGGGTACAGGATGCTCTACATCGATCCAAATAGATATGCAATAATCATCAAATGCTTTTGATGTAAACTCTCCAGCATTATCAAGCCTTATAGACTTGATATGGTGATTAGGGTGGTGAGCCCTTAAACGTATAATCTGTGCTAGGAGCATTGCAGCATTTCTTGTGGACAATAAAATGACATGTGACCAGATTGTCGAAGCATCCACCAGAACCATAAAGTACTTGAATGGTTCGCATTCTGGATGGATAGGTCCACATACATATCTTTGTATCCTTTGTAAGAATGGAATGTTTTGTATTTTTAGCATAGGAAGGTCTCGTTCTTGTTTTGCTAAAGAGCAGGCTTTGCAAAACGAGTGATGTGCCTTTGAAATAGTCAATTAGGCATAATGGGATGGAGGTAGTGTTTCTGGTACTTCAAAAAGCAATGACTGCATTTGAGCAGTATTAGGACCAACACCTTGCAGTGTGGCGGATTTTTCTCCCATTTTATTTTTAACTCGAATGAAGGGATGTCTGTATGAGTTCTTTAAAATACGGATCATCATGTCACGACCTCGGTGCCATAGGCGGTCATGCAAAAGCCTGTATGAGTCAGTGTCCCACATTTCATTGTTGGTGACAGTATAGGATTCAATGATTCGAACCGTAGTGAGATACAGTCCACTAGATTGACTCTTAAGTTTCTCTAAGATGTGTTTCCTTCCACAGTCATTAGATGTAATATCAAGGTATTTAGTTCCATTCTCACGGTGTGTTTTTACATGATAACCGTTGGCACAAATAGCTTTGCAACTTTAACAAGGTTCGATAAACTCTTGGTGCATATAGAGCGTCTGTGACTTTAAATGTTGTGCCATTAGGCAGCAAAAATTGTTGGCAGTTCCTCGCCCTTTTATTAGTTGTGATAATCCAATCATCGTAGTCACAGAGGAATTATAGGCTATTAGTTC
>BDJD01002585.1:118080-149186 GCA_002564525.1 Rosa multiflora
CACGCGCGTGTTGATGCAGGCGTGCGTAGCGATGTGCTTGAGAAAAAACTAGGTTGCTTCCTCTTTTTTTTTTTTAGCAGTGGGCCTCAAAACCTTTTTTTTTTCTGGCCTGCTAGCTTTTTTTTTTCTTGGGCCGTAGGGCCTTTTTTTTTTTTTTTTTGGATTGAGGGGTCTGTTTCTTTATTTTCTGGGCTGCAGGGCCCTTTTTTTTCGGGCCGGCTCTTACTTTGGGCCGGATCCCCCTCTTTTTTCTTTTCTATATTTTTTTCTCTTTTTCTCTCTTCGCGTCTTCTTCTGTTGGTTTTTTTTTTCTCTGCAGACGCTGGATCTGCTTCTTCTCCTTCTGGTTTTCGATGTTCAGGTGCTGCCCTCTTCGCCGGTCTGGCCGAAGTGTGAGGAGCGGGTGCAGATCGCCGAAATCTTGTGCTGCAGGCGGTCTGTGTCCGGTGGAGGAGAGCAGGTGAGGCTTTGGCAGCGACTGTGCGAGTTTATTCGTGGAGATGGGCTGCTGGTCGTGGTCTTGGCTGTGGCTGCTAGGATCTGGCAGGCGGGGCAGCGCGGGGCTATGCGTGAGAGGGGGAAGGCTGCGCTGGTACGTGGGCTGCTGTAGGCTGGTTGTGCGCAGGGGAAGAGGCCGGTTTGGGTTGCTGGGCTCGGTGTGGGATCTGCATCGGTGGTTTGTGAAGCCGGTTTGCAAACCGGGGGTGTAATGGTGCTGTGACTTGGCTGCTGGGCTCGGCCGGAGAGGCCGAGGGTGGAGGTTGCTGCACGAGATTTTTTTTTTTTTTTAGGGTGGCGGCAGAATAAGAAGAAAAAGTTTTTTTTCTTTGGCTATTGGCTCTGAGCGTGCTGATAACGTGTAAAAGTAAAAATGGATTGGAATTGGTCTATTCATTTCATTCATAACCCCTTTATATAGGGATAGGATTACAACGGAAATATCAATTACATTGATGATACTAAATGCTGATTGAGCTGTGATTTGTAATTGCTTGATTCACTCTTCATCTGTTTCTTTGACGAAGGCACATAATGTACTTTTCCTTTAACAACTTGAAGATTAATGTTTTCTAGTGTTTAAGTAAAAATTATGTACATAAAAATACCCGTAATCCCCCCCCCCCCCCCAATAAACTTTATTGCACCCAATAATACCCAATAAACATTTTATTGTCCCCCAACAAACTTTATAAAAATAAGTTGGGGGGTAATAAAAGTCTCCGGCGACCTCTTTGGAAACCTCCAGCGACCAGTGATAGGATTCCGGCGGCCGATCACAAGTGACCGGAGTCCGGCGACGTCTTCAATAACTTTTTAATTATTTAAAGGCAATAACTTGTCTTTTTACATTTAAATTGGGTAAGTGGATACACAAATCTTTTGGTGCAGTAAGTGGGCATTTATTGGGTAAATGGTCAAGAGCCCTTTTTTTTAATACAATTTTTAGGTGTGTGTGTGTGTTTTTTTTTTTGGCAAAGGGGGTGTCAGTCCATTAAATGCAATAGTAGAAAACATTACAAAGAGTGACTCACCCGAACAACCGGGCGACGACAGAATTGAGCCACGAATGAAAAGTTTAAAGCAAAACCCTAGACTAAACAAACATAATGTGACCATGGGATTAAGCTCCATGTAACCAAGTAATCTTGACACTATCAGGGAAGCCTCTGAGCGCAGTCAAGAGTCTTCCCCAATATTATTCATGTACCCAAAGAAACACCCTACAAAGGTAGGACTTCCCCGGGCTCAATGAAATGATGAAAAATAAAAATTGTAGGCCCCAAAAAGCAAAGTGCTGCAGCCCAAACAAAGGAGGTCCACAGACAGAGCTTAAGGCCTAATGGATACAAGGGGTGCAACCAAACCCTAGCTGTATACCCGTCATCCCCAAGGCAAAAACCTTCGTCGTGCCAACCACCGCCGTAGCCGCCATCACCCAGTGACCACGCCGCCCAATGAATAACTAAGAGTCTCCAGACTGCATCCAGTGACCACGCTACCAACCGCACCTAGACTACCATGCTTGCAACCGCGAATATGTAGATCACCATAATCGCTGGCAGCAACCTCACGAAATCCTAGCCGCCAAGCATCTAAGGCCAGCACGACCTTTCCACCATCTCCATCACCAAATGGAGCTGAGGACAGATTGAAGCCATCGATAGCAGCAACCATACCAACATCACCTCGAGCAAACGGAGAAGCCCCGTAAGCATCATCAACACAAATGAAAGGAGGGAAGCCGAAGCAACCCATTGCTAGGAGGAGCCACCATGCAAGGCCATGACCCACACCCACATGAAAACCCAAAGAGAAGACCAAGGCTCCATCCCAGAGAAAAATGACCGCGCCGCTATGAGGGAACCCTAGGAGAGAGCTCAAGAGAGAATGCATACTTGTGATTTACAGTGTTATCTTTAGGATTACAATTTTGTAGCAATACGTGTTCGTTTGGTGATAGAAAAAAATACTAGAGAAAAAAAAAAGCTGAACGAAAACATGAGTAGCTACCATTTCTTTTTTCATAGAGGTTTATGGGTAAAAAAAAGAGATAAAGTTATGTGAATAAAAATGCGGTAAAAAAATCAAGTTTATTTTGTGTTCGTATGTAAAATGTTAAATAGAAACACTTTGATAATTGGTATGTGTATGTGAAAGCAAGAGGAGATAAAATGATAAAAGAAGAACAAGATGAGAGAGAGAATTATAAAAATTCACCGAAATCTTGAGGCTAGAGGTTAGATTGATGAAAGCCTATTTTCTCTCCAATTAACACTAGACAATCCATGAAAATCCATCATTTAATGAAATTTTTAAAAATAATTACAATTCCTGGATTTTTTTAATACACCTACACTTCGAGAAATTTTTCTATGCTCCAGTCATTCCACCTGGCATATGTGACGGCAATCTTAATTGGTCCACGTCATTGCTGCTTTTTCTCCGTTAAACCACCCCTCATCTCTGTTATCTCTTCTATGAGGAATATAAAAAAATATGTACACAATAGTAAACGTGGATCTGGATATGGAAGTTCATCCCTCCCTAACCATTTGCAATTATGCAAAGCACTTTGCAACCAAACTGCCAATAATACTTGAACAACAAAGTGAAGACGACTTGGCAAATTGAAAGATTTAAACATCAAAGTGATAATTTGACCAGTGAGGACGTTCCTGGTTTTCTCCTTTCCATAGTCAAGTTGATTTTGGTGCTTGGTTGTTGTTCTCTTAGATTTGGGGTTTGATTATTTCACTGGAAGTCTAAATGATCAAAACCCAGTCTTCCAAGAAGACTTATACCTCCTTCTTTTGGATGCTCATATCAATTATATTTCTTCTTGTCTGAATATCAGTTCTTCTCGACATAACAGTAGACATGTAAGAATACCATTTTCTTTAGTCACTCGATCTAAAATGATGAAATTCTTGTATTGACCATTTAGATATCATATATTCATGGATAGTGCCTTGGATTTAAGGTTTACACTTTCTGGTGTTCAGCGTTTTTTTTTGTTCTTCATGAAAGAGATAACAGAGGAGACGGGTGGTTTAACGGAGGGGAAGCAGTGATGAGGTGGACCAATTAGGATTGCCGGTCACATATGCCAGATGGTGTGACGGGAGTATAGAAAAATTTCTCCTAAACTTCTATGGTTGCATTGAAAGTCAATAAAAGTCATTATTGAATGCACCCTGAATTTCATGGATTTGAAATCTGCTTTTAAAAATCTAAATTGAATACACCCAGACTTTTAGAGATTTTTTTTTAACAATCCTAATTGAATACCCCTAGACTTCTGAAATCCACAAGAATCTTTAAAACACCATAGAAATGTAAATAAAATACACCCCTAAATCTCTTTTCTTTATGTACTGTAGAAATTATGGTATACAAAACAAATGATAATAAATGATACATGAGTGTTGTAGAATGAGAAATGTTGAGAGAAAGTAATGCATATTTCTTCATTGATGATAGCCCTTCATATAGGGACAAGAGTACAAAAATTATATAGAATCTAAATCTAATACAATAAGGAATCCTATTCTAAATATGGATAGGAAATCTATTACTAAATATACTTTCCCTTTACATAAGGATTCACATTCCTATTTGGACCAGTCACACCAAAACTAGGTTAACTGCAACACTCCCCCTTGTGATGTCCAAACATGACGTCATTTAACGGCGATAGCACTTTTCATGTTGCCTCCTTAAAAACCTTACTAAGTAACAAAAATCCTTTGGGATAAAAATATCCTCGATCGAGGGAGAAAAAGAGTACAACATACCTCACATTTCAAGAATACCATGTAGGCATCAAACCTCCCCCTGATGCGAATGTCTTCCCTTGATTTTCACAATCATGGGAGATCGGATAATTTTCGTAGACCAATGCTATGAACATGTTTCTCGAATGTGGTCTTGGGAAATGACTTAGTAAATAAACTTGCAACATTATCCTCAGATCAAACATGATTCACTTCGATATTGAGGAAGACCTGCTATTGATAATTATAAAAGAACTTTGGTGATATATGCTTGGTGTTGTCACCTTTAATGAAATATTGCTTCATTTGTTCAATGCAAGTGGCGTTGTCCTCATATATACACGTAGGTTCAATAGTGGTTAACTTCAAACCACATGTACTTCGAATATGTGTAGTTATAGATCTAAGCCATATACATTCGCAAACTGTTTTGCAAAGAGCAATAATCTCTCCATGATTTGAAGAAGTAGCGATGAGAGTCTGTTTAGTAGACCTCCAAGATATCGTTGTGTTTCCCATGGTAAATATATGATCGATTTGAAAAAGACCTTTATGCAGGTCAGAGAGGTACCCGACATTAGTAAAATCCATTAGAACATCACTAGGTTTTAGATAGAGGGAGGTGGCGGCCGTGGTACACTTGCTGGCGGTTCTACCAGCGGTGAGGCACTTCCGTCTGGTGGTCGCGATGCTTCTATGCATGAAGTTTAATTCCATCACATAATGATCAGAATCTATTCTCTGTCTGTAGGGATAAGATAGACCCATATCTATAGTACTTCTTAGGTATCGAAAGATGTTCTTTATGCTGGTCCTATAAAGACGCGTTGGCGCAGAGCTAGATCTAGCTAATAAGTTCACTACGAAAGAGATATCTGGTCTTGCATTGTGCTAAGTAAAATAATGCACATATTGCACTTAGATAGGGCACTCTGGTCTCAAACATGTCATCGTCTTCTTCTTTAGGATGAAATGGATCATTTTCGGGATCAAGACTTCAGACAATCATGGAAGTGTTACTAGGCTTCACTTTATCTTCATTAAAGAGCACGAGCATATTTTGTGTGTAGGCCAATTGATGAACTAAAATTCTATCGACACGGTGCTCGAGTTCTATTCCAAGGAAAAATCGTGTTTTCTGAAGATCTTTCATCTCAAATTCGGATTTCAGGTACCCTGTGGTTTTCTTTAACTTTCTAGAGTTTCAATTAGGTTCATGTCATCAACATATACCACATCAATAGCAAACCCTACTTGTCCTCATAATGGAAACACATGACATATTTCATTGTTGACATATACCTTTCTGATCAAGTATTTACTTAGAGACAGTTATACCACATCTATTCAGATTGCTTTAATTCGTAAAGTGAGCTTTTCAATCTAATCAAAAATGTGCTCCGTGGTCAAGAGCTACTTGATTCCGGCAGTTAAAGTCCATCAGAAATCTTCATATATATCTATGTATCTAGAATCCCATAGATCATGCAGTAATCGCGTCCATAAGCTGCATATTCATATTTTCATAAACTACTAAACTGATAAGGTAGTGGAATGTTATAACATCTATTATGGAAGAATATATCTCCTCATAGTCGATGCCCAAGCGTGAGAAAATCCTTGCTCCACGAGGTGGGCTTTATATCTTACAACCTCATTTTTTTTCTCATTATTCTTTCTAATAAAGACCCATTTATGTCCAGCGGGATTAATATTAGGAGGTGTCAGTAGCACTGATCGGAAACCTTCCTCTTCGTTAGCGAATATAGTTCAGCCTCGATCGCATCTTTCCATTTAGGCAAATATGCTATGCATTGGCATTCATCAATGGAGCGGAATTCGATATAATTGGAATCATCGCCCAATAGAGTATGTGAATATATCATCAATGATAATCGCATTTGGATTCCATGTCCTATTCACACAATTGTAATTAAAAGAGATCGCTCTATTTTTGGGAGTCAGCTCTAACATCGAAGTGTCCTCCAACAATGTCTTTTGGGCATAAACCGTAATATGAAATGTTATCATTGGATGGATTTTGAACTTTGATGTTTGATGGATTTGTTTGTGCCAAATTCACCCTTTTCCTCAGACGAGTAACCATTTAACTAAAAGGTCTCCTGCATTTTCTTGCGGGAGCCGTGGCCTCATTGGCTGCCACGCCGCCATTATCAACGCAGGTAACGTACTGGGCTCTTTCTGGGGCGGCGCTACATCTTGTGGTGGGGACATCTATCCTTGTAGGAACGTTTACAGTAGGTATGTTTGATTTTGTCACTTTAGTGATGTCACAAAATGCATCACCTAATAAATCTGTTACTTTGTGAAGATCGATAATTCTTCGAACTTCAATATCAGACATTGTAGTTCGCGGATCAGAATGAGAAAAAGTGGGGATAGAACAAGACAATTCATGTCATTTCTGTTGAACGTTAATGTTCATATCTCTCCTTAACGATGGAAAGACTATCTCATCAAAATAATAATCCAAAAATCTTACGGTAAGAGAGATTGTCTGTCAAGGGTTCTAAGTAGCAAATGATTGAAAGAGAATCATATCCAACATATATACCTATTCTTCATTGAGGGCCTATTTTAGTACATTGTGGCGGTGTAATTCATACATAAACTGCATATCCAAATATGTTATGTCCTATACCTAGATTTATCGGTTTACTAGTGGTTTCGAGCTTTTATAGGGCTCCAAAAAGTTGTCTTTTTCTTCCATTTGTCTATTGGGAAAATTTCCTTCATGAAACTTGTAGTGGATGTTAAACCGAGTTCATGGACATGTGGCACACAAAAATCGGAGTTCATTGGAGCAAGTTATAGTCTACAAAAGCCAAATTTCTATGTTGAATTTTTTTTCGGAGACTTTTACATGGGCAAAATCGACATTTCCTTTGATAACTATAAATAGGAGGAACCCTAGCATTTTAGGGCAGCCCACTCTCACTGTCCTTCAAATCGGATAGCGTATATACACGACCCGGTTTCTAACCCGACCCGTTTTTGAAACCCGGCCCTTCTTCCATTGTCTGGCCACCACTGGCCTCGCCACAGGTCGAGAAAGGGCCACTTGTCTTTCTTCCATTGATCCATCATCTTCAATTGGATCGATTTGCAATTTATAGAGAGAATTGAGGCCGAGAAACAAGTTCGAATCCAATATGGGGTTGTGGAGGTGGCGCGTGAGGCTGTGTGCAGCCTTTTTGAAGAGCTCAGTGATACGAACATGTAGATATAATTTAGTAGGGATACGCTAAACCTTGAAATCGATTGGAAATTTTGAAGATTCTGAAATTCATATATGAATTCCTATAATCCGACTGCTAGATCGTTATGATTTTTCACTGCGTCGATAGAATTATTGAGTGGATGAAACTCTTGAAGTTTGAGACGATTCTGATGAGAGTTCTGATTTTCAGGATTTCTGACAAATTATTAAATGGGGTTTCCAAATTTCGTATTAAATTTGAATTTGCAAATTATTTTTTATTTCCAACAGGAGTTGAATATTATGATTTATGATTTAATTGAATGTTATTTTATTTCTGACGGGAGTGTCGGATTTGATATTAATTATGAGTTACAATTTCTTATGATATTCAGGAATTGAATTTTGAGTATAATAGATAATATTAATTATGTGATGTGAATTATGATTATTTTCCTCCCATTGAGATGTAACATAATTTATTTACGAATTAAACAAGAATTCAGATTTATGGGTGAATGTTATTAAGGAGGTTAATTATATTATAAAATGCATACATGCCTTACTCAGTTGGCAGTACCCTCTAGGTAATAGTCTGGTCAGCAGTACCTTCTAGACAACATTCTGGTTGGCAATACCCTTCAAAATATATATCTGGTATCCTCTGATACGTCATTTGGTCGACAGTATCCTTTAGATGGCATGAGATGGTTAGTCTATAGTACCTTCTAGGCATTGCCTCCCTAGTATTCTGGTTTGCAGTACCATCTAATGCATCATCTGGTAGGTAGTACCCTTCAGATGCATAAGGTGTTTAGTCATTGCCTCCTAGAATTCTGGTCAGCAGTACCCTTTAGCCTTCACCTCTTAGGATTATGGTTGGTAGTATGTACCCTCTGATGCGTCATCTGGTCAGCAGTGTAAGGCCCCGTACCTTAACCTTTATATGAAGTACGTTTTTATCGGCTTTGACCGAGGAGTTGACTTTTTTTTAATTTGTCTGTTATGTCGGAATATTCCTTGAGTACGTCGTAGGTTATAAAAAATTTAGTTGGTGGACACGCAGTTTGAATTGATCGGAGTTTTTACGGGGAAGTTGTGATTTAAGTGTTTAAAGGTACTGTTCCTTATTAAAATATTGGTTTTTGTTTAAAGAAAAAGGGAAATAGGCAATTTAAGAAGGTGAGAGAGTGAGTGAAATCGGGAGAACCCGATTCCAACCCCCCCCCCCCCCTTTTTTTCTTCTCTTTCGTCTCTTCGCACCCGGAACCCGATTTCCGGCCGATCCTCCGCAGCCGGACCTCGTTGGACTCGCCTCCGGCCACCGCAGCTTCCTCTCTTCCTCCTCCTTCACCTCAGGTTAGAATTTTGCGTTGGGTAACCTTGTTTTGAGTGAATTTTAGAGGATTACTGATCGAGGGTTTGGGGATTTTCGATTGGGTTTTCGATTTCCGGCTGTTTCGGCCGGAAATCCTCATGGTTTTGGTTCCTTGTGAAGTGCTAAACATGTATTCAACCTCATTTCAGCTTGGGGAAGTGAGATTGATGTTGAACGGTGGTGATGAACAGTAAACATCGAATTCCCAGATTTTGGAGTGAATTTCCGACCACTTCTGCTTAGTTTTGGTTGATATTGCAGGTATAAAGATTGTTGGGCTTGTTGAGGAGATTGTGTTGGAGACTTTTGGTGACCGGATTTGGGTGTTGGAGTGGTGGCGCGTGAAACCACGCGCTGCTGATGGTGGTGGTGCTGAGGAGGCTCTGTTAGCCCCTCCAAAACCCATTAATTTGATTTTGAGTTTTATTTCAGACTTGAGGTTAATTGTTTGGAGTTTCTTGGAAATTAAATGTGGAATTTGGAAGCTTTGAATGTTTTTTTTTACTTTTATTATTATTATTATTATTTTTTGACTTTGTCAAGGGGAACCCAAAGGCTTCCTAGGCCCAAGATAAACCCCTTCGGCGCATGTGAAATGCTCCAACTGTGCATTGCAGCACAGTGCCTGGCCACTTTGACAGCTTCGGGGTTTGAACCTAGGTTGGGGAGCACACCCAACTAGGCAAGAACCACTAGGCCACTATGCTTTGAATGTTATAGTTGATGAATCTTTTGGCTTAATCTCTTGATAAATTACTATTAATGTTATTGTGGAATTGTTCTATTTTGTTGAGGAATTTGGAGTTGAGATGGTGGTTTGGGAAAGAAAAATTTAGAGATGGATTTGTGAATGGAAATAGGGAAAGTTAAGAAAGAATTCGGAAATTTTGGAAAGGATATTATGTTTAATTTGGTGATCAATTTTGGTCAAGGAATCGAGTTTAAATTGATTAGATTATCGAAACGATCCTTGTGAACGTTAAAGATTAAGCGTGGACGTTAAATTGTAAGGAAATTTCCGTATTCAAGAATGTAAATTCCAAATTGAAGAGTGAGATTTTTTAATAGAATGAATACTAATTCTCGAAGGAATGAGTTTTGATCTTGAGATTGTTTCCTCATTAAGGTTAATTATTATGTCCATTTATTACAGGACGTACTGAGCCCTCGAGTGAGGAGGACACGGGCAGGCAGTAGGATTAGCTGCGGGACTACTTGTGAGTGGACTTTTATTTTATTTAAATAATGCATGCAGCATGGAAATAAGTTTTCAGTTGGTTTATTATTTGAGAAAATGTGACTCTGTGGAAAGTAAAGGATTTTAAAAAGAAAGCAGTTGACAAGGAGGCCAGTTTTGGCGCATGCGTATCTTACCTAGTTGGCAGTCCCTTCTAGGTAATAGTCTGGTTGGCAGTCCCTTCCAAACCGGTTGGTAGTCATATCCGATGCGTCATCTGGTTGGCAGTCCCTTCCAGATGACATGAGGTAGTTAGTCGGCAGTCCCGTCTACTGATAAAGTAATTTGGGGTTCGCATCCAAAACCAATTGGCAATGGATGGAGTGGCCCAAACCCTTATAAACTCATAGGCCCATTTTTCCCATGTGGGATGTATATATTCTCAACACGCTCCCGCACGTGTGGCAAATTTTCAAGCCATACACGTGGACAATTTTTGGGTGACGTGGAGCCCGTGTGGCCGTTAGGCATGCACACGTGGATAACCTGGCTCTGCTACCATGATAAAGTAATTTGGGGTTCGCATCCAAAACCAATTGGCAATGGATGGAGTGGCCCAAACCCTTATAAACTCATAGGCAAGGTCCCATTTTTCCCATGTGGGATGTATATATTCTCAACATCTACTACCTGTGGCTAGTTGGCAGTCCCATCTAACCACCGCCTCTTATTCCGGTTGGCAGTCCCATCCGATGCGTCATCTGGGTGGCAATCCCTCCCAGATGGCATGAGATGCCTAGGAAGCAGTCCTTCCTAGTCATCAAATGAGTTTTCTTGGAAAAAGTGTTAAGATGGAATTTTTATGGAGTCTCGCTGCATGTTGGTTTTGTTGAAAAGAGAAATGGGGAAGCATTCCATAAATTGTTTCAGATTTTGTTTCAGTTTTGGTCCACTCACTCTAATAGATTTCATATGTTTTCCCCTGGGCCCTTCTTTTTCAAATGCCCAGATCTCAGATTTGCCGAGATCGCGTCCAGGCTCTAGAGACTTTGGATTCAGCGCTTCCGTTTTGTCCGTAGGTTATTACTTAACCTACCTTGTATGATATCAGCTTAGTTATTAGTGTTGCTCTGATAACCCTTTTTATTTTGATGGATGTTTTTGTTCGGATTGTTGTTGTTTACGGAGGTTATGTTGGGATATGAACTTTTCGAATGTAATATATGTGCTTGGATTGTAAATATGGTATTGTGGGTTGAGTAGAAGTTAAAGTTTTAATCATGTCCAGGTATGTGAGTTTTTTGGGTAGCCCATATTTAGGGGAGGTTCTGCCGATTTTTCGGTAGGATTTCGCTTAATGTGGGCCCGCAGGCTCATATCCAGGACTACGGGGTGTTCTTGGGTCAGGTCCTGTCAAGCAGTACCTTCCGATGCATCATCTAGTTGACAGTACCCTCCAGATGACATGAAATGACTAGTTGGCAGTACTCTCTAATTATCGCCCATTTCGTATGTGTTATTCATATACTTAAGATATTGTGAGAAGAGTATTCCGGTCGACAATACCCTTTGGTGCATCATCTGGTCGGCAACGCCCTCTAGTTATAGCAAATTTCTTATGAATTAGTCAGCAGTAGAATATATATATTTTTGTTAGGGCGAGTGGTTGTATTGTGTAATCCGCCCTTTGGAAACTCTTTCTTTTAAAGGCCGCCTAGTGAGTACTACTAATGAGCTGATCCTATTGGTTGCCTGGTGAGCGTACAGGTGAGATGGTTCTAGTGGCCTTTCGGTGAATGCTACTGCCAAGGCGATTCTAGTAATCTCTTGGTGAGAGCTATGTCGAAGTGCTAGGCATTTTAATTTGTATTGAGAATTTTTGGTTTAAACATATTATCTTGAGTAGTAGTATTGAGTTTGTATCATACTATGATGATTGAGAACTAAGGGCTACGACCCATTAAGTTTCTATTTGGAAAGTGATTGTTTTTATGAGAAGTAGGTAGGCTTTAGAAGTTGGGGTTGCATTTATGTTATTAGAGGTGTTTAGTTTGATATGTAGGTTTGGGTAGTCCGTATTTAAGGGAAGTTCCACCACATTATTGATAGATATTCTCCTAAAGTGGGCCCCGCAGGGTTACATCAGATTTCAGGGTGAAATTTGGGGCGAGTTTATCAAAATAGGGAGAATTCCACAAATGGTCACTCAACTATGACTCATTCGACACTTTGATCACTCAACTTTCAAGTATATCACTTTGGTCAGTCAACTATTACTATGTCAATCACTTTAGTCACCCAAGAGGCATTTTATCTCACTTTAATTACTTCTCCCAATAATTCGAATACAGATTTCTCAATTTTTCACAATTGATTGGACGAAAATATCATTAATATTGTGGCAAATAAATTTTTTTAATGAAAAAAATTAACGAAGTGACTAAAATGAATAACAGAGTTAAAGTTGAGTGACCAAAGTGATATATTTAAAAGGTGAGTGACCAAAGTGTCAAATAGGTAAAAGTTGAGTGACCATTTGTGATATTCTTCCATCAAAATATGCATAACTACGGGATGCTAGGCTCGTACCCAATAACCAAGTGTGACGCAGGAAAATGTTGAGTGGCAGTAGGCCTCAAACGAGTGAGTATAGTTGCGTGCAAAATTGCATAGCCCCATGTGAAAATTAGAAGGTTGGTCTGCATAACTAACGTTCGAGCGACCATTTGTAACCTTTTAATGGTGGCTTCCATGAGACTATTTTGGGTATGAACATGGGAAACAGGATGTTCGATGTCAATCCCAATGAACATGCAATAGTTATCAAATAATTTCGATGTAAACTCTCCAGGATTATCTAGTCGAATCTACTTAAATGGATCATTGATAAGTTAAAAACAAGTGCGCAATTTAACCCGGCAAGAATGTCAATTGTCAGTATAGAATAAGCAGGGATCGTTCAAGCTGGGGATTGAGGATACACCATTAATCATGAAAATAAACTAACTAAATCCTAAATAAAATAAAACAAAGTTTGGGGGTTTTATGGGTTTTTACGAAAAATAAAAAGAAAGCAAGAAAACATAATCATTTTTTAGGGTTTTGAAGAGATAATGATGAAGATGTTGGAGACTCAGTTTTCCTCCACCAATTATGATCAAACATAGTTAAGTTAACCTAGTTTCATTGATTTAATCTAGTTTCATTGCAGTTACTAGGACGTTGGCTCTTGTTCTTACTTCCGGCAGTCTACCCGTCTTCTTCTTCAGAGTAACAAGAGGCACATCATTGTCATCCTCGATCAAAGGTTTACCAAGTAGAAAAGATTGGGAGGACTTGGACACAGGACCACCCGCTGCGAGAGCATGAAGAGCAACAAAGCTTGCTGTTATGGCATCTATATATGGAGGCCATGGAGAGGAGGAAGCGATAACAAGAGGCTAGAGGCTAGGGTGCCGTAAAAGACTAGGTTGAGAGAAATGCTCTCCTAGGGTTTTCCAATAAACTGGACCTTAAATGAAGTGTTGGGTAATTTTTGAATGGAGTCCTTGCCTAGGCGGTGATTAACCACCTTCATTAATTTGGGTTTTAAAAAAATGGTTCAAAATATATATTTTGTTTGTCAAATATTTTAAATGACTTTTTATTTGTAAGTACTCATTATATGCTTAATTTTTTTTTACCAATCAATTATATTACTAAGAGTTTTTTATTTTATATGTACTTATTTATATGTTGTATAATAATTTAAAAAAAAAAAAAACCTAAACCCGCCTATCATCTAGTATTTTTTTTTAAAAAAAAAACATTGAACCTAGTAGACAAAATATGTTCGTCTCCTATTGTTTTCAAGTTTTTATTGTAGTTGCGCTCCCAAAATTCCCCCTTTCCCCAACCAAATTATAAATAAAAAAAAAATTAAAAAAAATAATCACTTCCCCATCTCCTCCTATAGGTCACAATCATAATATTTATGGTTCACCAATAGTAGGTTTATATTATGTAGGTACGTGTCTTTGTCGATTGTAATATGCTATTGGTATGCTACTATTAGTGAACCAGTAGCATATTATGTAGGTACGTGTCTTTGTTGATGTTCATGATTGTAATATGCTACTGGTTTGCTGTCCAACTAAAACCTAGCTACTTCATGAACATCAATTAACTTGGACGTACATCAAGATCTGTAATTTTCAAAAAGAAAATAATTCATGACCTCAATGAGGCCTATGATTTGTGGCCTCAATTTTAGGTGTCATACCATGTCACAATTACATATCACCTATTTGTGTAATCATGCCATGTAATTCTTGAAAATAAGACCATCTTATCCTTTCAAAATCATATAGCTGTAAATTATTTTGGCTTTCTTCTAAAAAAGAAAAAATATTTATTATTATTTTTTTCTTTTCATTACACTCGTGCTTATGTTTAAACAACAATTTTTGTTTCTTCAATCAAAAATAGAAAAAATTCTATGTAATTCGATCAATAGATTTGTACGTACATTCAATCAACAGATTTGCATAATACATGTATATGAATTCGCAGTTTGTTCGGTTCCTGTAAATTATGAAAATATAATGTGAGAAACACACACACATGGCCCTTCTAGTGAGGGATCCTTTTTTGGGGCCTTTTCTAGGGATAGGGCATTAGACCAACTTTTCGATCATATTTTGGCATCTTAGCCGTTCAGTTTTTAGGTCCTAATGTGTAGATCACTTCTACAAATTTTCAGCCAAATTGATTATCGTTAAGACATTCAAAACAGCGACTTAAGATTATAAGTATGAACGGTTCAAGTTTGGCAAATTTGATTCGTTCATTGATTTAATCTGGTTTGATACATTAATGGTCACTGATTTGGCTGAAAATTTGCAGAAGTCATCTACATATTAGGACCTAAAAACTGAACGGTTGAGATGCCGAAATGTGATCGAAAAGTTGGTCTAATGCTTTATCCTTAGAAAAAGACCCAAAAAAAAGGATCCCTTAGTGAAAGGGCTCTATATATATATATATATATATATATGTTCATGATCAGTTGCTGTGGACTTTACATGATACAATAAGTCAAAGACTTTTTCCAAACTTCTTTAGACCTGGGACACTCCCATAATGTATGAATGACAGATTCCATAAATGCACCGCACTGCCAACAACAAGGATCATCAAGAATTTTTCGGTGTTTTAAATTTTCGTTAAGGCATTGATAACTGCCTTAAAGCTAGTACGGTTCAGGTTTGACAGATTCAGTTCGTTCATTGGTTTAAGCGAGTTAGATACCTTAAAGACCATCAATTTCGTTGAAATTTTGCAGAGATGATCTATACATTAGTACCTAAAAACTGAACAGTTGAGATGTGGATATGCGACCGAAAAGTGACCCTAAACCCTAACCTCGCTCTGAAATTTCAAAGCGATGCCTCGCTCTGGATAGGATCTGTATATATATATATAACAAAAGTTGGCAAGTTCATGATCAGTTGCTGTGGATTTTACATGATCCAATAAGTCAAAGACTTTTTCCAAACTTCTTTAGACTACGGACACTCCCATAATGTATGAATGACAAATTCCACAAAGGCACTGCACTGCCAACAACAAGGATCATCAAGAATTTTTCGGTGTTTTAAATTGGTTGCGCAGGGTAGAAAGTTGTGAGCTGCCTTCCATATGAAGACTCGGACCTTATAAGGTATGTTCAGACTCCACATTTTATTCCACAAGCTCTTATTACCATCCTGACTTGAGCTTGCAACAGGGCCTGACGTTCGGAGCTGCATGTCTCTAGCCACCCAATATCCTGATTTCACACTATAAACTCCAGATTTGGTAAAATGCCACACTAGCTTGTTCTAATTTTTTTTTTTTCTAAAGAAGATCAAAGGGTTTCACTCCTGCCCCCACGATGACTCGAACCCATGACTTCGTACATAGGTAGTGGGTGCTCTAACCACTAAGCTAACACCACTTCGTCACACTAGCTTGTTCTTCTTTCATCTTAGTTTTTATTTTTATTTTTTTATTAATTTTTTATATTATCATTATAAAAAGAAATTTTAATCTAATTTTTATTTTATTTTATTTTTTTTGTGGAGAAAAACTGAAATGCCATGTCATCTACGAGAATGAATCAGTGCCATTAAACGATTTTATATCTAAGGGCTCTAAAGAAGTGTAAAAATCTGTGTCAAATAATGTGTCCATTGATCCTAACCCTAGACACACACACACACACACACACACACATATATATATATATACATATCCTATATATCCAGAGCGGAGCTCCGCTTTGAAATTAACGTGTGAAGTTCGAGTTTTGGGTCACTTTTCAGTCGCATATCCACATCTCGACCGTTCAGTTTTTAGGTGCTAGTGTACAGATCATCTCTGCAAATTTTCAGCCAAATTGATGATCGTTATCTAACTCGCTTAAACCAATGGACGGACTGAATCTGTCAACCTGAACCGTAGTAGATTTAAGGCAGTTATCAACGCCTCATCATTTCTGCTGAAAATTTGCATAGATGATCTATACACTAGTACCTAAAAACTGAACGGTGGAGATGTGGATATGCGACCGAAAAGTGACCCAAAACTCTAACTTCACAAGTTAATATCAAAACGGAGCTCCACTCTAGATATGATATATATATATATATAGTCCTTGGCTAAGGACATCCTTACCTAAGCTTTGGTACGGATTTCCAGTTTTTTGTCACTTTTCGATCACATATTAATATCTTAACCGTTTAGTTTTTAGGTCCTAATGTATAGATCATCTTTGCAAAATTTCAGCCAAATTGATAATTGTTAAGATATTCAAACTGCAAATTACAACAATGTACATGAACGGTTACGGTTCGACAGATTCAGTTCGTTCGTGTAAATTGCAGTTTTGGATGCTTTAACGATCATCAATTTGGCTGAAATTTTGCAGAGTTGATCTATATATTTGGACCTAAAAACTGAACGGTTAAGATGTGAATATGTGATCGAAAAGTGGCCAAAAACTGGAAATCTGTTCCATAAGCTTAGGTAAGGATATCCTTACCTGAGAAATTATATATATATATATATATATTCCATTCAATTTATTAATGCTATATTTTTTTTGACGGAATTAATTTATTTGGAAAGAAAAGTTAATGTCTATTTTATGTCACCTAAATCAATATATTAATTTTATTTTTTGAAGGGGTAGAGTTTTATTGTCAAAGAGTCTTAGCTCTGATGGGTACAATCGGATATTTGGAGATCAAAAATACAAGATGGAGCTTGAGAGTACCAAGCTTCTTTGGGATGAGAGTCGAAACCTATACCAGCCGATCGATGTGCAACCCTGCTACATTGTAGGCACATAGTTAATGTTCACATTCGGCAATAGCTTCTTGACTTCCAGTATGTCATCAATGAGGCTAGCAAACTCACCAGCTCCAGAGTGAGTAAGATCTTGTACAGTTGCTAGGCAATCCGTTTCGACAATAACTTGTGACAACTGTAATTGTACTGCCAAGTCCAACCCTTCCCTTAGCCATTAGCTCAGCGTGTTTGGCAAAGGGCACATGGGTGATGTAATGTGCAAAAGCTTCTAGAAAGTGACCCCCAGATCCTCGAACCAGTCCACCAATCCCTCTTTGTTGTCTCCAGCGGGCTTCCAAGATTGCTTTACAATTTGCTACTGGTATGCTGTCCAATTAAAACCTAGCTACTTCATGAACATCAATTAACTTGGACATCAAGATCTGTAATTTTCAAAAAGAAAATGATTGTTCACCTCAATGAGGCGTATGATTTGTGGCCTCAATTTTAGGTGTCATGCCATGTCACATATACATATCACCTATTTGTGTAATCATGCCATTTAATTCTTGAAAATAAAACCATCTTATCCTTTCAAAATCATATAGCTGTAAATTATTTTGGCTTTCTTCTAAAAAAGAAAAAATATTTATTTTTTTTTCTTTTCATTACACTCGTGCTTATGTTTAAACAACAATTTTTTTTTCTTCAATCAAAAATAGAAAAAATTCTATGTAATTCGATCAATAGATTTGTACGTACATTCAATCAACAGATTTGCATGATACATGTATATGAATTCACAGTTTGTTGGGTTCCTGTAAATTATGAAAATATAATGTGAGAAACACACACACAGGGCCCTTCTAGTGAGGGATCCTTTTTTGGGGCCTTTTCTAGGGATAGGGCATTAGACCAACTTTTCGATCATATTTTGGCATCTTAACCGTTTAGTTTTTAGGTCCTAATGTGTAGATCACTTCTACGAATTTTCAGCCAAATTGATTATCGTTAAGACATTCAAAACGGCGACTTAAGATTATAAGTATGAATGGTTCAAGTTTGGCATATTTGATTCGTTCATTGATTTAATCTAGTTTGACACATTAACGGTCACTGATTTGGCTGAAAATTTGTAGAAGTGATCTACACATTAGGACCTAAAAACTGAATGGTTGAGATGCCGAAATGTGATCGAAAAGTTGGTATAATGCTTTATCCTTAGAAAAGACCAAAAAAAAGGATCCCTTAGTGAAAGGGCTCTATATATATATATATATATATATATGTTCATGATCAGTTGCTGTGGACTTTACATGATACAATAAGTCAAAGACTTTTTCCAAACTTCTTTAGACCTGGGACACTCCCATAATGTATGAATGACAGATTCCATAAATGCACCGCACTACCAACAACAAGGATCATCAAGAATTTTTCGGTGTTTTAAATTGGTTGCACAGGGTAGAAAGTTGTGAGCTGCCTTCCATATGAAGACTCGGACCTTTTGAGGTACGTTAAGATTCCACAGTTTATTCCACAAACTCTTATTACCATCCTGACTTGAGCTTGCAACAGGGCCTGACGTTCGGAGCTGCATGTCTCTAGCCACCCAATATCCTGATTTCACACTATAAACTCCAGATTTGGTAAAATGCCACACTAGCTTGTTCCTTTTTTTTTTTTTCTAAAGAAGAGCAAAGAGTTTCACTCCTGCTCCCATGGTGACTCAAACCCATGATTTCGTACATAGGTAGTGGGTGCCCTAACCAGTAAGCTAACACCACTTCATCACACTTGCTTGTTCTTCTTTCATCTTAGTTTTTATTTTTATTTTTTAATTAATTTTTTATGTTAACATTATAAAAAGAAAATTTAATCAAATTTTTATTTTATTTATTTATTTTTTTTGTGTGGGGTAAAACTGAAATGCCATGTCATCTACGAGAATGAATCAGTGCCATTAAACGATTTTATATCTAAGGGCTCTAAAGAAGTGTAAAAAACTGTGTCAAATAGTGTGTCCATTGATCCTAACCCTAGACACACACACACACACACACACACACACACACACATATATATATACATATCCTATCCAGAGCGGAGCTCCGCTTTGAAATTAACGTGTGAAGTTCGAGTTTTGGGTCACTTTTTGGTCGCATATCCACATCTCGACCGTTCAGTTTTTAGGTGCTAGTGTATAGATCATCTCTGCAAATTTTCAGCCAAATTGATGATAGTTAAGGTATCTAACTCGCTTAAACCAATGGACTGCAAATTACAACAATGTACATGAACGGTTACGATTCGACAGATTCAGTTCGTTAGTGTAAATTGCAGTTTTGGATGCTTTAACGATCATCAATTTGGCTGAAATTTTGCAGAGTTGATCTATACATTAGGACCTAAAAACTGAACGGTTAAGATGTCAATATGTGATCGAAAAGTGGCCAAATACTAGAAATCTGTTCCATAAGCTTAGGTAAGGATATCCTTACCTGAGAAATTATATATATATATATATATATATATTCCATTCAATTTATTAATGCTATATTTTTTTGGACGGAATTAATTTATTTGGAAAGAAAAGTTAATGTCTATTTTATGTCACCTAAATCAATATATTAATTTTTTTTTTTTGAAGGGGGAGAGTTTTATTGTCAAAGAGTCTTAGCTCTGATGGGTACAATCGGATATTAGGAGATCAGAAATACAAGATGGAGCTTGAGAGTACCAAGCTTCTTTGAGATGAGACTCGAAACCTATACCAGCCAATCAGTGTGCAACCCTGTTACATTGTCTAGGCACATAGTTAATGTTCACATTCGGCAATAGCTTCTTGACTTCCAGTATGTCATCAATGAGGCTAGCAAACAAACCAGCTCTAGAGTGAGTAAGATCTGGTACAGCTGCTAGGTAATCCGTTTCTACAATAACCTGTGACAACTGTAATTGTACTGCCAAGTCCAGCCCTTCCCTTATAGCCATTTGCTCAGCATGTTTGGCAGAGGACACATGGGTGATGTAATGTGCAAAAGCTGCTAGCTGAAGTGACCCTCAAATCCTTGAACCACTCCACCAATCCCTCCATGTTATATCGAGGGTAAGAATACTCCATCCACGTTGATCTTGACATAGTTGTCTCCAGTGGGCTTCCAAGATTGCTTTACAATTTGCTTCAGAGTATTCGAATGAGCTCTAGCCTTATGAAACTCTTCAAATCAGGCCATGGCAGTGCATAGAAATGCAGATGTAGGTGAAATGCAGATGTAGGTTTGGCTAATGACCCTTCTAAAAACCGTTATAATTATAGAACTTCCATTAATACACGTAAATCAAGAAAAAATATATTAATGGTAGTTCGAAAGAAAAATTATAGAAAAAAATTTAATTAAATGAAGAAAAACAATTAATTAATTTTTTTTGAATAAGAAGAAAAATAATTAATGGTTGCTACTAACACGCAATTTTTTTTTCGTCACCTAATTAAATTTATTAATGTCATTAATTCACCCCCAAAAATCTAAAAGAAATTATAAAAATGTAAAGTTGGTGTTGTAAGATTATGACGTGGAAAGATATATTATGTGGAATTGAAAATAAATTTTGTATTTGCTTACATAGCTTTTTAGAAATCGTTCATGAGCTCTCAATCTATAACTCTATATATTGACAATGCAGGAGTTCAGAATGTTCACATCCATCATAGTTGCTATAAGATTTCTCAAATAGTGTCAACATGAAGTATGTGAAGTTGGCTTCCCATTTCTTGACAACCAACCTCTTGAAACTCTTGTTAATTCTTGTAATAGCAGTCATTGTAATTGAAGCCTCTCAGATGAATCTAGATCACATTCATCAGCTCCGACTCCAACTCTGTTATAATCTGGTTAGTGTCATCACTAGCTCTGCTATTCTTGTTTTGGCTTCCACCATTTACATTATGACTCGACCCAAATCGGCTTACCTCGTAGACTACTCGTGCTATAAGCCCCCTAACAATTTGAAAATGAACTACCAGAAGTTTATTAATCAGTCCAGATTGACCGGGGCCTTTGATGAGTCCTCCCTCGAGTTTCAGCACAAGATTCTTGAGCGGTCTGGCCTTGGAGAGCAGACATATCTCCCTGAAGCAATGCATTTCATTCCGCCGAGGCTGTCAATGGCGGCAGCGCGTGAGGAGGCGGAGCAGGTGATTTTTGGAGCGTTGGATAATCTATTTGCAAATACTAATGTCAATCCTAAAGACATTGGGATTGTTGTTATGAATTCTAGTCTGTTTAATCCAATTCCTTCATTATCTTCTATGATTGTTAATAAGTACAAATTGAGGGGAAGTATTAAGAGTTATAATTTGGGAGGTATGGGATGTAGTGCTGGAGTTATAGCTGTAGATCTTGCTAAGGACCTGTTGCAAGTTCAAAAGAACACTTATGCAGTTGTTGTTAGCACTGAGAATATTACTAAAAATGGGTACCTTGGGAACAAGAAATCCATGTTAGTACAAAATTGTTTGTTTCGTGTGGGTGGGTCTGCGGTTTTGCTCTCGAACAAATCATCTGATATGTGTAGGGCCAAGTACAAGCTTGTGCATATCGTGAGGAATCATATGGGCTCGAATGATAGGGCATATAGGTGTGCTTATCAAGAGGAGGACGATGCTGGCAAAGCTGGGGTTTCGTTGTCGAAGGAGCTCATGGCCATTGCTGGTGTAGCGCTCAAGACAAATATCACAGCTTTGCTCGGTCCTCTTGTCCTACCTATAAGCGAGCAGCTTCTCTTCATTGCTACTATCCTTGCAAACAAGTTGTTCAATGCGAAAGTCAACCCTTACATCCCTAATTTCAAACTCGTTTTCGATCATTTTTGCATCCACGCTGGTGGAAGGTCTGTGATTGATGAACTTGAGAAGAATTTGAAGCTTCTACCAGTTCATGTTGAGGCGTCACGGATGACACTCCACAGGTTTGGTAACACCTCCTCTAGCTCGATTTGGTATGAGTTGGCTTACACCGAGGCAAAGGGGAGGATACAAAAGGGGAACCGTGTGTGGCAGATTGCGCTCGGAAGTGGGTTCAAGTGTAACAGTGTAGTCTGGGAGGCTCTCCGGAAAGCGAAACCTTCTCCCAGTAGCCCTTGGGAAGATTGCATTCATAGGTATCCGGTGCAGACTGTTCTCTAGCAGCGCTAGCTCAACCTTACACCACTGTATTATCAATTTGGGTGAAATAATTAAGACTCCATCTGGAGTCAGTGTTATTTATGTCTCTTAGTGATGTTTATGCCAAATGCATGCAGTAGCATGCACAGTGAATTTCTTGGGGCTTTTGGTGGAATTCACTAGTAATTTTCTTAGTGAACTTCTAGTGAATTTCTTGGCTCAGTCTTTTACTACCATGCGCAAAAGCTATCAACAGATTTCCCATGGTCAGGCCATCCAATAGAAATACAACATATAATGCCTAACCTGTCATCTTCTCATTGACTGACCTGGTCTGACCAATCCAATAATAAAGAAGTTATTTCCACGATTCAGGGAAAAATCTACTGTTAGATTTTAACTTTTTTTTTTCTTTTTTTTTTATTCAATAAACAAGGATAAGTTAAGTTCGGCTAATTTTGGTGCTTTGGGCGGATACAGTATTGCTGACGCAAGCAATATGGTTTTCACTTTTGTCTATAAAGTTAATGAAAATTACAAAATTACCACTGTTTCAGTCAAACTCACTTGTCAGCTTTATTTGTCTTTCTTTTTTCTCTTTTCAATATAACGAATTAAAAAAAATTTAGACTCTAATCAACTTTAAGAGACATGGACCCTAGTTTCAATGTTGATCATTTTTCCACTTTTAACAAATAAGATAGTATAGTACCAACCCATTTTATAAACAAAAAGTAGTATGCAACTCCAAATTACTGTTAAATATAGTTCTTTTGGAAAAAAGAAAGAGAATAATGGTATAAAATAGGGCATAAAATAGACTATGAACTAGAAGTTTATAGCAAACAAAATTATTGACCCTCAATAGTTATTTGTTATTGATCCCAAACAACAAGTGATTATATGCCCTCAATAGTAAAGTTATTGACCTTCGCTAACAAGTAATGCTAATAGCCATTAGCAACAAATATTGAAAGGCATGAATAAGAAATGCCTTATTTGTATAATGAACTAGAAAAGCCTATAAGAAATAATGTTACTGAACGTCAATAATTTAGAATATTATTGACTCCAAAATATTATTCAGTGTAGTGTGTCACCTTAACACAATTTAAAGTGATATCAAAGCAAAAACAAATATATCATTGACCTTTAGGGTTGTTATATCTCTTAGAGATGATGATAGATTGTGTCATATGCTAACAATAAAGAAATTCATTGATCCTCAATAGTAAATAATGATACTAACCAACAATAATAAATACTAAAAAATACTAAAATTTACAGATGAGCGAAGAAAGCTCTAATTATTAATCAATATAGACTGAATAAAAAAATAAAATTTAATAGTTCGGTTAAATACCAAATAAAATGGATCTTATTTGTTTCTAAATGTGCACAAGATTATTATTTATTTTAGGGGCCGTGACTACTTACCTAATTTTAGCCTAAAAATTGCCCACTTGCTCCACTAAGAGTTTTTTAACCTCATTTACCCAATTTAAACGCAAGTGACATTTTTACCCCCAATCTAATTAATAAACTACAAACTTCTCTCTCTCTCCTCCTATTAGACTCTCTCTCTCTCTCTCTCTCTCTCTCTCTCTCTCTCTCTCTCTCTCTTCCCATGTCGCGTTGACTGAGTGAGTGACCACCATCTCTGTCGACTCGAAGACGCAGAGTTCAATACCATCTTCGCCGGACGCAGATTGGACGGCGGTTCGTCAGGAGCTAGGAGTTGGGGACTGGATGACGTTGGAGACTGGACGGCGGCGTCCATCCATGGAGGTCGTTCCTCAGCAGATCCGCAATCGACTTGAACGGCTGGTGTGGCTGACCCGAAATTGCAGCGATTGGAGTCGGCGCTGGAGCTTCTTCAGCCTCCAAGAAAGTCAAGTTAACAAACCGATCCACGGCTTATATAATCACCGACTCGTCATCCAAACCCAAAATCGGGTCGACCCGAACATCGACCGATGTATAGCCTTCGGAATCTGGAGACGAAGCAACGGTGAATGATTAATTGGGGAGGAGAGTCTAGATTTTGGTGCTGCAGTGGAGGTAGGGTAAATTGTAGAACGACGAGTCGATGTTTTTTTATTTTTTTTGGGTAAACTGTGAACTCCAAGAATGGGGAAGGAAAAAAAAAAGAAAAGAACATGTAGAATTGAACATATAACTTGATCAATTGTGCCTCAAGTGTATCCATTTTGGTTTTGAGAGTTTATGCAACTCACTGGAGGGCAATAATATGATTATTGGGGGGCAATAATATGATTACTGGTGTTATTAGGGGGCAATAAAATCAGACGCTGGAATCTGGTCACCAGTCTGGTAGCCGGATTCGGGATTCTGGTGACCTGTTGCCTGATTCTGGTCACCAGTCGCCGGATTCCAGTCACCGGTCGCCAGAGTTTGATCACCGGAGTTCGTGGCCGGCCACTGGTCACAGGAGTCCGGCAAGGTCTCCAATTTCTCTCTCTAATTGACAAAGAAGGAGAGGGTAAAAAAGTCCCAAAAATAAATAAAAAAGAATAAAAAAAATAATTAATTGGGTATTAGAGAAATGATCTCTTAAACTATTTGGGTAAGTGGGCAATCTCTTAGAGTGTTTGGACAAGTGGGGTTAATTAACTCCAAAATTGGGTAAAAGATCATTTCCCCTTTATTTTAAGAGCAGATATACCAATACACATAATCACACAAATCCCAGTCTTTTTCATTCTAATGTAGAAAATATCATGTTTTTCATTGTTGAATAAAAATTGTGGAAAACGTACTATAATGAATAAAACCCTTTCAAAAAGATAATATCAGATCTAATTGATCTAATTTGTTCTTTTTTTAATGAACTTGGTCATCCCACTAACGTTTTTTTTTTCTATAATCAAAGCAATCAAATAGCCAACTTTTTCCCTTGACAGCTATGATTCTTTTACTAGGGAAAAACATAACATTGTTGTAGAGAATTGGAAAACTGTATTGTATTCATCTCACCATGAGGTTTATATAGGGTTACATCATGTATACAAAAGGCAATACATAATAGCTATATTAATCAATCGCACATTACAAGTATGTCAGTCGCATACATTACGAGTCTGTCAATCGCATACATTACGAGTCTGTCAATTGCATACATTAAGCAATACCTATTGCATGAATAGTCATTATCATTCACTCCCCCTTGAATATTCCATGTCCATAGTGTTGCCTCTGCTATGCGCTTCTAAGTTGCCTCGTCAAAAACCTTGCCAAGTAATAAAAACTCTATGGGAAAAAACAACCTTGGTTGAAGGAGAAAAAGAGCACAATGCTAGTGAATGTGGAGAAGTCGACATCCTTCAACACTCCCCCTTATGCCGCTCAAACTCGGTGATGACGCTTTGATCGTTGCCTCACTAAAAACCTTGCCAGGTAACAAAAACCCTGTGAAACAAAAATAACCCTGGTCGAAGGACAAAAAGAGCACAACACGTCCTTCACTCTTCAAGATCAAACATGTAGACATCATACCTCCCCCTGATGTCAAGGTCTCCCCCTGATTTCTACAATTATGGGAGTTCGGATAACTTTCTTAATCCGATGCTCTTCACATGTTTCTCGAAGGTAGAATTAGGTACCGACTTGGTAAACAAGTCCTCTACATTATCCTTTGAACGAATTTGATTCACTTCAATATTTAGAAGTGTTTGTTGTTGCTGATTGTAAAAGAACTTAGGCGATATATGCTTGGTGTTGTTGCCCTTGATGAAACCTAACTTCATTTGCTAAATACAAGCTGCATTATCTTCATAAATGCATGTAGGTTCATCTGTGGTAGACTTCAAACCACAAGTTCCTCGAATGTGTCTAACTACAGACCTTAGCCATATGCATTCTCGCAAGGCTTCATGTAGAGGGCTAATCTCTGCATGATTTGAGGAAGTAGCAACAAGGGTCTGCTTTGTAGACCTCCAAGATATCGCAGTGCTTCCCATGGTAAAGACATAACCCGTTTGAGAGCGACCTTTGTGAGGGTCAGAGAGATACCCTGCATCAGCAAAACCCATCAAGACATCATTGTCATTTTGATGGAAGGGAGGAGGAGCACGAAAGGTGGCATTTTGCCTTGTGGAGTCCTATCCCACACTTCCGTTATTTCTTTTCTCTCTGTAGGAATAGAACAAGCCCATATCAATCGTACCTCTCAAGTATCGAAAGATTGTCTTTATGCCCATCCAATGGCGGGATGTTGGCTCAGAAATGTGTTGAGCTAACAAGTTCACTACGAATGAGATGTCCGGTCTTGTGCATTGAGCTAAGTACAATAATGCACCTATTGCACTTAGATATGGCACTTCAGCCTCTAATAAGTCTTCATCCTCATCCCTTGGACGAAAATGATTTTTTTCAGGCTCAAGACTACGACTGATCATAAAAGTACTCATAGGCTTTTCTTTATCTTCATTAAAGCACCTTAATAATTTTTTAGTATATGCTGACTGATGGATCATAATCCCATCACTACAGTGCTCGAGTTCTCGTACATCCGAGGAAAAACCGTGTTTTCCCAAGATCTTTCATCTCAAATTCGGATTTCAAGTACTTAGCAGTTTCCTTTAACTCATATAGAGTTCCAATTAGATTCAAGACATCGACATAAACTGCTACAATTGCAAATTTGGAACTTGTCCTCTTTATAAATACGCATGGGCTTATTTCATTGTTGACATATCCCTTCCCAATCAAGTAGTCACTTAGATGGTTATACCACATCCGTCCGGATTGTTTCAATCCATATAGTGAGCTTCTCAATCTTATTCAAAACGCGCTCCGTGGTTTAGAGCCACTTAACTTGGGTAATTGAAGTCCATCTGGAACGTTCATATATATATATATATATATATATATATCTAAATCTAGATCCCCATAGAGATATGCTGTAACCACATCCATAAGCTGCATGTCAAGTTTTTCGGAAACTACCAAACTGACAAGGTAGCGGAACGTTATAACGTCCATTACGGGAGAATATGTCTCCTCGTAATCGATTCTAGGGCATTGTGAGAAACCTTGATCCACAAGATGGGCTTTGTATCTAACAAACTAATTTTTCTCATTACACTTTCTAACAAAGACCCATTTATGGCCAATAGGCTTTATACTTGGGGGTGTCAGCGTTATAGGCCCAAATACCTATCTCTTTGTTAGTGAATCCAATTCAACCTGGATCTCATCTTTCCATTTAGGCCAGTCTGCTCTTCGTTGACATTCTTCAATGGAGCGAGGTTCGATATCATCGTGTTCTATAATTCCTTGAGCAATAGAATATGCAAACACATCATCAAAGATAATAGAATCTCGATTCAACGTCTCATGTACACTAGTGTAATTCATGGAGATCTTCCTATTCCCTAGAATTGGTTCTAACATTGGAGCGTCCCCCAATGATGTCTCTTGGACATAACCATAATCCGGAATATCTTTATGAGATAGGTTATTTATGTCGATGATTAATGGATCTTTCTGTGCCAAACTCGCTTTCTTTCTTGGGCGAGAATCCTTCGACCCTTTGGGCCTCCCACGTTTCCTTGCTGGGAGCTCGGCCTGAGCCACATTGCCATCACTATTAGTGGTGGCGGCTCCATGCCCAATACCCCTAGGTGTGGCGCCATGTCCATGATTTTTAGGGACATCAATCCTTGCAGGCATGTTTGCAGCAGGTATATGTGATATTGTCACTTTAGCGATATCAGAAAACACATCCGACATAGAGTCTGCTACGTTATGAAGATCGAGAATTCTCCTTACTTCAATTTTGGACTGTGCGGTTCGGGAATCAAGATGAGACGAAGTGAGGACAGACCACGACAATTCCTGTCGTTCCTGTTGAACATTATTGTTCCTATCTCCCCCTAACGATGGGAAGACTGTCTCACATCAAAGTGAAAATCAACAAATCTAGCGGTAAATAGATCGCCTGTCAAGGGTTCTAAGTAGCGGATAATGGTTGGAGAGTCATATCCAACATAAATGCCTAATCGTCTTTGAGGACCTATTTTGGTGCGCTGTGGCGGCGCAATTGGCACATAAAATGCAGCATTTCTTGTGGACAATAGCATGACATGTGACTATCATGTTGATGCATCAACCAACACCATAAATTATCTAAATGGTCCGCAAGTTGGTTGAATAGGTCCACAAATATTATCTTGGATTCTTTGTAAGAATGGAATATTTTCCATAGTGTCCTTTGCATAGGATGGTCTCAATCCTAATTTTGTTAAAGAGTAGACTTTGCAAAACGAAAGATGGGCTTTAGAAGCAACCAGGGAAGTATCCGGTTGAGCCAAGAAGTCACAATTGACTTTAGAAGTAGAAAAAGGAACCAAGGAGGTATTGGTGGCGTCAATACCACTTTTGGGCCGTAGGGGGTAGGCGGCGCCATCCCTACCTTGGATTGAATTTTGGTTCTGACTTCTTTTCATTTTGAAAAATGGATGCCCGTGTGAAGTCTTTAATATATGGATCATCATATCACGACCTGGGTGTCCCAAACGGTCATGCCAAAGCCTATATGTGTCAGAATCCCATAAGTCATCTCTGATGACTTGGTTGGATTCAATAATTCGAATAGTGGTTGCGTACAACCCACTAGACCGACACATAAGTTTATCTAATACTCGTTTATGTCCGTAGTCATTAGAGGCGATGCAAATGAACTCTTGTCCATTCTCACAATGTGTTTCCACATTAAAACCATCGGCTCTTATATCTTTAAAACTCAATAGGGTTCTTCCAGCCCTAGGAGCATATAGAGCTTCGATGACATTAATACTTGTGCCATTTGACAACCTAAATTGAGCTGGTCCTCGACCATGAATCAATTATGATGGTCCAGCCATCGTAGTCACAGAAGATCGACTAGGCGTCATCCATAGAAATAGTTGCCTATGTCGCAATATTAGTGGTGCCACTATCAACAAGGCATTCCAACTCTCTAGGAAACATACTGAAAAATAATAAAGTTCGAAACTAAAACATGTCCATAACATCGAATAATAATACGATACTTTATTAATAAAGATAGCCAATGATTACATCAAAGGTCCCAAAAACTCTAATCCAAAATAAAATCAAACTAAGATGCATTGTAGTCATTCTATCCGTTTGGTAACTCTAATCAAATATGATCAGGAAAGTAGAGAGAGATGTTGGTGGAGCGAGGCTCTCTTAAGTACCATTAATCTCAATGACTTTCCTAGACATCATATTTCATTTGGTGGACCACATAAGAAAGAGTTTAATACAGTTGTCATTTATTGACTAAGGCATATTCTAATCAAAGTTGGAAAATAAAAGGACTATTCTAATCAAAGTCTGCAGCATCCTTGTGCACTTCATCTTCAGCTTTGAAGTCCTCTATGGTGAGATTGACATCTCCACCATCTTCTTCTTCTTCTTCTGCAAGGTACACTTTTTGCTCCCTCAGGTCCCTGTAGGCCCTGTATCTTGAAGCTAGTTGCTCGCTTGCCTTGCATTGCTTGAACCAATGATCACTTGATCCACATCGATGACACATGTCATTGTGGTTGCCTCCCTTTAATTGAGGTGCATGTTATGGGCGTTCCCTAGGAGGGTTGGCGCCACCACCACGACCAGGGATACCACGACCACCTCTCCCACGTGTGGCATTGCCACCACTTGTATTCGCACCAAACCTGAGTTTTCCTTCCTTGTTAGGGCGGTTATATGGACCCATACGTCCCTCATATCCCTTATTCCTAGGGTTCCGCTCATTGCGCCCTCTTTTGGGTGCATAATAATTCGCCTCATGAACACTCTTAGTTCCAATGGGCCTTAAATTATAATTCCTCACGAGTATGTTATCATGTTTCTCAGCTACAGATATGAGATTGATAAGCTGATGAAACCTCATGATCCGTCCAGCATTGATGTAACATCCCGTATCGTCACTTACCCGTTTACTAGTCATTTGGACGGTAAACGACAATTACTTTCACTTTTCACCCAAATTTGGTAGTTTAGTGGCCCTAAAAGTTGACTTTTTGTTCGGGTCAAAATTTGGGAAAATGTTCTTCATGGAAGTCGTAGAGGACGTTAAACCGAGCGCGTGCATATGTGGTACGTAAAAATCGGAGCTCGTATGCGAAAGTTATAAGCGAAAATGTAGAAATTACTGTTCATGGTAAGTTATATATATATATATGGGAATTTACTGTTGGTAGATTTCTATATTTGAAACCTACCCAACCGGGTAAGTTCTCTCTTTCTCTCTCCCCGACTCTTTCTCCCCTCTCGGCCGATTTCTTCCCCCTCCGGTTTCTTCCTCCTCCGGCCGACCCAGGACACAATCCGGCCACCCCCAAGCTCGGTTTCTTCCCCTTGTCACGTCTGTGGAGGTATTTCACGACGATTTGGCCGGAGAACCTCGATTGGGAGCGGAGGAAGCTACGGTGGCAGTTGGGTACTTTTGCCGATTTCCGGCGACTTCGGCTACCTCCGGTCACCATCTCGCCGTCGAAGGTTCAGTTTTCATCACTGATCATTTCCCCTATGGCCTTGTATCACGATTT
>BDJD01002585.1:166283-186956 GCA_002564525.1 Rosa multiflora
ACCTCATCGACGGCGGTGCCATCTAAGAGGAACCACGCCGATTCCGCATTCTGCCCCGCTACTTCTTCTTCCCCAGCGGAGCCGCTAGCAGCACTGTGGCTCGCCAGACGCTCGTCGCGCCTAGCTTTGGCAGCAGCGGCCTCACCCGCCTTAGAACTCTCCGGACGCGAACCACGACCCATAACTACTTCCCAAGGGATAGTCTGTAGCGGCTCAACGTCTAACGCTTCTGGCAGTGAGGTTCCTGCAGGGGCAGACGGACGCAACGAATCAATAAAAATCCTATCCGCCGCGCTGAACGACACGTCAGACCCGGAATCCTCACTGCTCGAAATCTCTATAACGTTAGCCATCCCAAACCCTAAAACCCACATCAGTTAGCACAAACACAGATCTACCCTATTTTCGCATCAGATATAGCCAAAATAATCAAGAACAAAACCCAGAAAACTCCAAAGTACAAAACAGACTACTCAACCCAGATTCGGCTATCTAAATCCTTAAACACCAACGCTTAGCCAACCATAATCCAACCATCCCACCCAAGGAAATCCCATTCACTCCTCAGAACACACCCATTAAAACCAGCAAAAACCCAGAAAATAGCAGAAACAAAAGGCAGAGGAGGGAAATCCAGATACCAACCTCAGTGGTGCAATCTCCGGCACGGTGGTGCACAGTTACGATCGACGTCTCTCTGGAAATGGTATACCCAAACTTCGGTAGCCTCCTTCTTCGGTCTCGGACAAGCAGGGCTCGCAGATGATGACTAGGTTTTCAAAATTCTCAAGAGTGTCAAATCCCCCAAAGTTCCCCCCCCCTTTTATGTCTGCACCAACGCGTCCTCAGCCGTCCGCTCCATAACGACGTCACCTATCAGCCGTACACGTGTCGTCAATCTCCACTTACTCTCCGGATTACCCTAGGCGTTATCTCGGTTACGAAACCCACAGTTACTGTCATTAAAGGCTAGAAGACGGACAGGCTTAGGAGACAAGCCTACGCACGCTAACCCGCTATAGGTTCGACACGTGTTAACCACCGAAGGGGTAACTTCGGAAACACCGCCAGCAGAACTCCTCCCTTGTCCAAGTGACGAAGTCTCCGCTGAGCGAAACACCGCCAGCGGAACTTCTCCCTTGTCATTCCAAGTGATGAAGTCTCCGCTGAGCGAAACACCGCCAGCGGAACTCCCTTGTCCAAATGACGAAGTCTCCGCTGAGCGAAACACCGCCAGTGGAACTTCTCCCTTGTCATTCCAAGTGACGAAGTCTCCGCTGAGCGAAACACCGCCAGCGGAACTTCTCCCTTGTCATTCCAAATGACGAAGTCACCGCTGAGCGAAACACCGCCAGCGGAACTTCTCCCTTGTCCAAGTGACGAAGTCTCCGCTGAGCGAAACACCGCCAGCGGAACTTCTCCCTTGTCATTCCAAGTGACGAAGTCTCCGCTGAGCGAAACACCGCCAGCGGAACTTCTCCCTTGTCATTCCAAATGACGAAGTTTCCGCTGAGCGAAACACCGCCAGCGGAACTTCTCCCTTGTCCAAGTGACAAGTCTCCGCTGAGTGAAACACCGCCAGCGGAACTTCTCCCTTGTCATTCCAAGTGACGAAGTCTCCGCTGAGCGAAACACCGCCAGCGGAACTCCTCCCTTGTCATTCCAAGTGACGAAGTCTCCGCTGAGCGAAACACCGCCAGCGGAACTCCTCCCTTGTCATTCCAAATGACGAAGTCTCCGCTGAGCGAAACACTGCCAGCGGAACTCCTCCCTTGTCATTCCAAGTGACGAAGTCTCCGCTGAACGAAACACCGCCAGCGGAACTTCTCCCTTGTCATTCCAAGTGGCGAAGTCTCCGCTGAGCGAAACACCGCCAGCGGAACTCCTCCCTTGCTATCCTGCAAGCGGGATGTCTTTCGCTATACACCTCTGACGGAACCCCTCCATCTTGCATAATACCGCCAGGCACGTCTACCGGACGCTGTCTCCTGCCTCTTCCGGCGGGGGGATGTCCGCCAAACGGAACATCCCGAGACCACGCCTCACTGACAACGACCGCCACGCGGCGTTACCGTCAGCCGTCCCTACGGGACACGGGGACTAGTCAACAGTCTACGACGGCCCTGATCAGGCACGTTGACCCCCGTCATCTGGGTGCTAAACATTGGGATCGCTACCCAACACCCTCTGCTCCGTGCAGCTCCCCCTCACCAAACAATTTGCCGACCAATCCGGAGGTCTATCTTCGCCGGGGAGTGGGGGACTCCCTGGGGGGCCCAGCAGGGGCCCACCCGAAAGGGTATAAAGCGTTTGCTCGGTAAAACCAACAGTTGACAACGCACTGACGCTAATTATGCTCTTGCATGTCTAGCGGAGGAAAACACTTCAAACCGCCGAACAACTCCCCAACCAAGATTGCCCTCCTTGACTGGGGACTTGGGGGACTTGTACATACATGTACATTTGCAAGCATAATTAGCTATAATGGGTCATGCTCATTGTACCGCCAAAGGTACTAATTCCAACCAAAGGAATGACATGCAGACACACCGCCAGATGGGCTACAACCTCAGCATCGGACCACCCCCGGATCGCCACCGACGCGCCGCCACGTGCCGCGCCAAAATGGCATCAGAAGCTTCTGAAACTGAGAACTGAAGCATGTCAGTCCCACATCGAAAACAAAGACAAGATCAGTCTCTTCCTCGCCTATAAAAGGTTCTCTCCACTCTCCTCATTAATTACGCATTCAATACTTACCTACTGTTACTTTGTCAACATAAATACATTGACTAACTTAGGCATCGGAGAGTTGAAGACCGCCCAGCGCGGTCTCCCTCTGACGCCCATTGTATTTTACTTGACAGGTAACGGAAACTACAATAACAACACAAGTATCGATCCGCCCACCGGATCAGCGTTAACTAAGGTCCAGCTACCGCTAGACTTTCAGACATTAACAGGTGATAAGTGAATATCTCAAATCAGATAAGGATATCATTCTAGCCATGATTGTTGAACTTAAGAAAAGAATGAGACAATGGAAGAAGAGAAAGAAAAAGAGAAGTATCAAAACCTATCTTTCCTTTGCTCCCAAGTTACCTAAAATGCTAGCAAGAGACCGTGAAACATCTTTGAAGAGGCTTAAGAATTTGATCAAACCGCGGCCTAAACCTCCTGATTACTCTTGATGAAGAGCTGCTATGTCAGGCTGAAGGACATTAAACTTAAGCGCTTCTTGGGAGGCAACCCAAAGACTGTTTTCTTTGCTTTCTTTGTTTCATATGTAGTTCCTTTTGATGTGTTTTGTGTTTGTGCAGCTTTAAAAGTGCATAAAGGTATGAAAAAGTGTCACTTTTTGTACAAAACAGAGTCCAGCCGTGCAGATCAGTCTACTTTGACTGGTCGCAGTTTTCATTTCCCTTGGAGTTAGGAAGCGTGTCATATATGGATCAACACATATATGAGTGTAGTTTCTAAAAGTTTTAACAGATCCATATTTGGAGTTCATATGCATTCTCTCAGTTCCACTTTGAATGCAGCAAGGTCAGCCCAGGAAAACAGAAAACTGTGCAGCTGTGTCCCACAAAAGGCAAAACAGGGAATACTTCCCGTGGTCCAAATAAGGATTTCTTTATATGGAATAAAATATCTATATGTGTACAACATTCAGCCAAAATTCTCTTCCATTGGACCAGTGATGCTTTCAGAATAAAGGTTTGAGTGAGTAAAGGTCATTCTGTCAGGTTTTCTGTTCAATTTCTTGTTTTTTCTCTAACTTTGCAGCGCTATAACTTTCGGACCGCTTGGAGTTAGAAGGTGTTTCACATATGCACAGAAATCTAGCAACGTCAAATTTCATCTCCAAGTGGTCTTTCAATCATCTGACTCTGCGTCAATGAGTTATAGGGTCTGGAACATGGGCTGATGGCACAAAATTTGTGTTTTCCAAAGATGCAAAAAGATGATTTCTTCCCTTTTTGCCTTCAATTATTTCTTCCTTGGAGTCAACTTAGCATGGAGCTTACATTAGGAAGTCAAGGCCTTATGATCTTGAGGTTGGTGTCTTTGTTGTCATCTCCAAAGGTCGTGAGCATGGGAGGTCTACAAGGGGGAGATTTTCTACACACTTTCTTACTTTTCTTCCTTTTAGTCTTTTAATTTCTTTTCTTTACTCTTCTATTGTGCATTGTTCGATTTAATTTGCCATACATTGAGGGAAATGTATGATTCAAGTGTGGGGGGAAGGGAATTTGTCCTTTGAGTCTTGTTAAAAAAAAAAAATCATTAGTTATGTTCTTTCTTTTGGCGTCGTTAGTACTTGTTTTCAATTTTTGTTTTGTTTTTCGAGTCTTAGGTTGCCTTTCAACTGTCTAGGATGAACTGAATCTCTGAAATTATGGATAAAAGAGGATCACAATATTGAGATGATGTTAAAATAATTCTTTGGTTAATTACGATATATATATAAAAGCATATGATTGTGTAGTAGATATGGTTTTTGTTGACCTTGGTATAGAATTATGAGCATGTTGATGATGAGTTTTGATTCATAATAACCCTTGTGAGAATTTGAGCCTATTTGTCATTCTTTGTGAGTGTTTATTGAAAATTATACTCTTATTTTTCTTGCCAATGCTTAGTGATCTCATTATCTTTCTTTTTGATTGACTGCTTGCCACAGATTAAGTTTAACGGACTCTAGAGATTACTAGAACTTGCTCTTGTGCTGGTTGAAACTTTTATCAATACATGTCCCTGATTTCAGAAATGATAAAGGCACCTAGGAACTTCCACCATAGCCAAAATAGCCTGTGTCCTCATTTGTGTACACAAGATGTATAGTACCCCTTAGTTCAACTCCTTTGAGCCTACATTTAAACCTTTTCTTTCATCACCCTTAATATTCCTAACCCTTGAACCTTAGTATAGTTATATCCCTACCCTTTGTTCTAAGGATTTAGTGGAGCTAATTCATGAGACAGAGAAGATTTTGAAGGCACTACAAAAGAGATGATGAGGAAGAATAAGTGTGGGGGAAAGACTTGTCCATGATGAAAAAAAATATGTATGCAGAAAAAAAATTTAAAAAAAAATAAAAAAAGTGTAAATTCTTATGGATTTTAGTCCCCCCATTGTGGATAAGGAGTTTGTTTTGAAGTGAAGGCCTATGTACGATGAATTCGGTCTTTGTCCTATTTCACAAGTGTTCAAACGAAGGTTAGAATGAAGCAAGGATCCAACACAATGACATCCAACCCTCAATAAAGGCACACAAGAAGCTTCAACATTGCAAGATGCCTTGGTGACTAAAAGAAGATGTCCATGCTTCAATGAAAGCTCCGCTAGGTTTTTAGAATACTCTGTGACTTTTCCTTACCCTTTTGTTTCTTTAAACCCCTAATCCTTGGCCCCATTACAACCTTGAATTAAGTCCTATTGGGCAGGCTTTGATCTATGGAGATTGGTTACAAGAGTTGAGCATATGGTTCGGTCCGTTTGACAAGTAATTGGTATCCTTCATGAGATCATAGAAAAAAAATTATTACATATATTTCGACATTATTTGGGTAATTGAAGTCCATCTTGAACCTTCATATATATCTGTGAATCTAGATCCCCATAGAGATATGCTGTAATAACCACATCCATAAGCTGCATGTCAAGTTTTTTCAGAAACTACCAAACTGACAAGGTAGTGGAACAGTATTATGTCCATTACTGGAGAATACGTCTCCTCGTAGTCGATTCTAGGGCGTTGTGAGAAACCTTGCGCCACAAGGCGGGCTTTATATCTTACCACCTCATTTTTCTCATTACGCTTTCTAACAAAGACCCATTTATGGCCAACAGGTTTTACATTTTGGGGTGTCTACGTTATGGGCCTAAAAACCTGTCTCTTTATTAGTGAATCCAATTCAGCCTGGATCGCATCTTTCCATTTAGGCTTATCCGCTCTTCATTGATATTCTTCGACAAAGCGAGGTTCGATATCATCAAATTCTATAATTCCTTTTGCAATATGATATGCAAATGCATCATCAATAGCCATAGAATTTCTATCCATCATCTCATGTACACTAGTTTAATTCATGGAGATCTCTCTATTCTCTGAAATTGGTTCTGACATTGGAGCGTCCCCCAATGATGTCTCTTGGACATAACCATAATCCGGAATATCCTCATGAGATGGATTATTTTGTGCCAAACTCGCTTTCTTTCTTGGGCAAGAATCCATCGAACCTATGAGCCTCCCGCGCTTCCTGGCAGGAGCTGTGGGCCTAGCCATAACGCCACTATCACTGTGAGAGGGGACGTTGGCGCCATGCTCAGTTGCCCTTGAGATGGCGTTATGTCCTCTAATTTTAGGGACATCAATCCTTGCAGGCACGTTTGCAGCAGCTATGTGTTATCTCGTCACTATAGAGATATCAGAAAACGCATCAGGCATCGATTTTGCTACGTTTTGAAGATCAAGAATTCTCCGCACTTCAATTTTGGACTGTGCGGTTCGGGGATCAAGATGAGACAGAGTGGTGACAGACCATGACAATTCCTGTCATTCCTGTTGAACATTTATGTTCTTATCTCCCCCTAACGACGGGAAGACTGTCTCATCGAAGTGACAATCCGCAAATCTAGCCGTAAAGAGATCGCCTGTCAAGGGTTCTATGTAGCGGACAATTGTTGGACAATCATATCCAACATAAATGACTACTCATCGTTGAGGACCCATTGTGGTGCTCTGTGGAGGCGCAATTGGCACATAAACTGCACACCCAAAAATGCGTAAGTGTGAGACATCAGGCTCATACCCAGTCACCATCTGGGACGCAGAGAAGGGTTGATTGGCAGTGGGTCTTAGATGAATAAGCACAGCTGCATGCAATATTGCATAGCCCCAAGCAGAAATAGGGAGATTGGTGTGCATTACTAATGCCCTAGCGACCATTTGTAGTCGTTTAATGGCGCCTTCTGCGAGACCATTTTGGGTGTGATCCTTGTATCATTAGAACATGTACTTTATAATCCCTATATATAGGGCTCCTATTCTCAATAATGAAATACAATTCTCTCATCAATCTCTCTCAATACTCATATTCTTAAACACAGAAGATTTCTGCCAAACTGTCCTGTTTTGACTAGGATTCAATTTCTGTCTCCAAAGCTTATTTCTTGGACATGGAACGACTTCGTTTTGCCACTTTTCTGGATGGTTCTTGACTCATACGTGTTCTATGACATCACATATTCTATAATAATCAATAACCTTCTGGAAAATCTCCAAGTAAGTCACCGGAAAAGATCTCCCAAAAAGCTTCATGAAAAGCTGATAGTTTCTGCCTTATCGGAAAGCCTGCTTTGACTTTGATTTCCTACTGCCTCATCGACGATTTTTACCAGTTCTTTGTTCTTAGTGAAGTAAAACATCATGTCTTTAAGAATCACTGGCCCTTTCTGCAAGGGTGCAGTTGGAAGAATGCAAGAATCTCTCCTCAATACCGTTCCCAGAAAGCTGATTCTGAAACTGCAGTTTTTTGCTTTGGAAGCCCCCTGCCACAACTTCTCGGACAGCCTCCCCCTGCATCTCTTTCAGTCAACCAAATAGCCATCAAACCGGCCTTCAAAACCGGACTAGCAGCAGCAGCTTTTGGCCTACATTCCTGCAACCTTCGGCAGCAACTACAGCCCACTATTGCCATCACCACCGAGCCATCCAAAGTCCCTTCCATTGATCAAAAATAGTCCAAGCTTCATAAGTTCAAGAATCAAGGTTTCAAGTTTCAAATTAACCAAGTAAGTTTTTATAATTAAAGTTCCCGCTTTCCGTACTTTAATTCCTTCTTCTTTTCTTCGGGGACTAGCAACCTCCCTTCTTCTACATCCCACCTTTCTTATAACGTGGGTTCGATTCTTGAAAATCGGAATTGTGGGGATTCACGCTATTAACAAACTAAGAGCGTTCGTAAGACTGCAGACTAAGAGCATCCGCAAGAATCGATTTATGACCATATAAACATCATTGTTTCGGTGTAATCTAATTATTCTTGGAAATCGATTTCTTAGTAGCATAGCTCAGAAATCTTATTATTTAGTTATTGTGGAAGTTTTAACTCCGAAACTAATATATTTCTTCTTTTTATTTCAAGATGTCGAAGCCGAAGCTTGATTTTCCCATACTTGACTCAACTGGCTCGGAATATCATAGTTGGGTCACGGATGTTGAGAACCACCTCACTTCAAAAGGGATCCTACCCGTAATTTAGGCACCAAACCCTAATTTCCTATTCGAGCGTACGGCTACGAATAATGCCACCGCCCTTATCTTGATGAGGCGTCACTTGGATAAATCACTCTGATTGGAGTACATGGCAATCAAGGATGCTAGGGAATTATGGGTTGCGCTAGAAGAGCATTTTGGCAATGTCAAGGATTCCCTCCTCCCCAACTCCCAAACATCAAAAAGCTCCACCCCAAAGATAGTATTCAACGACATTTGATCTCTTGAAGAAATGTTGCCTACTCTTTGACACCGGTCACAAGAACTCACAAAAGCATGGGCATCCTTAAACAATGAAGGCCACCAAAATCCACAATTGAGAACTTTTTGAGCCATCCTGTTTCCTCCATGATGACCACCACATGCATGATCATGGCAAAAAGACAAGACACTTTTCACTTCTTTCTCCGGAATGCACCTCCTCACTAATTGATCTTTACATTGCTTGAATAGATAAGGATCTTCCCAAAAGTAGTGTCGTGCTTCATGCATTAGTCTTTTCCTTGCATGGAAGTCAAAAGTCTTAGGAAAGCATGTTCCCTCACTTGGCAAGTTGTTGACTATGTGTGCGAACCATGGAAGCTTCTTTGCAAGTATAGAGAATAACCGCTCATCGGGAAAGGAGTCATACAAAGGCACCCCCTCATCATTGCCACAAGTGAGGCGTGAGAGGTGATCCGCAACTAAGTTCGCTCTCCCTGGCTTGTCCACAATCTCTAGGTTAAACTCTTGAAGGAGCAAGATCCACCTCAAAAGTCTTGGCTTAGCATCACTCTTAGACAATAAGTACTTGAGTGCGGAGTGATCCGTGTGAATGATGACTTTAGACCCCAAGAGATAGCTTCAAAACTTCTCCAAAGCAAATAACACCGTCAACAACTCCTTTTCGGTGGTGGTGTAATTCACTTGAGCTGCATTGAGAGTGCGGCTTGCATAATAGATAGCATGAAGAAGTTTGTACTTCTTTTGGCCCAAAACGGCACTCATGGCATAGTCACTTGCATCACACATCAATTCAAACAGAAGTGACCAATCCGGCACACAAATGATAGGAAAGGAGGCAATATCTCAATAATCTCACGGCTTTGACACACATGAGGAAAGGAGGCAATCCCTCAAATCCTGCACACATGATGTGAACATTAGTGAGCAAGTCTTTGATTTTCTCGAAGGCAATAAGGCAAGCATCATCAAATAGGAAAGGAGCATCCTTAGCAAGAAGACCACAAAGAGGCTTACTTATCTTGGAGAAGTCTTTAACGAACCTCCTATAGAAACCAGCATGGCCTAGGAAGCTTCTCACGGCTTTGACACATGTAGATGGAGGCAATCTCTCAATAATCTCAACTTTGGCTTTGTCCATTTCAATCCCTCTAGAAGAAATCACATGATCGAGCACAATATCTTCTTGAACCATGAAATGACACTTCTCCCAATTGAGCACAAGATTTGTATCTTCACATCTTTGAAGCACTAGAGAAAGGTGGTGTAGGCAAGCATGAAAAGAGTCACCAAAGACCGAGAAATCATCCATGAATACTTCAAGAAACCGCTCCACCATGTCACTAAATATTGCCATCATATACCTTTGAAATGTGGCCGGTGCATTGCATAACCCAAATGGCATCCTCTGGTACGCAATGGTCTCATATGGACATGTAAAGGTCGTCTTCTCTTGATCCTCGGGGGTGATAGGGACTTGATTATATCCGCTATAGCCATCGAGAAAACAATAGTATGCATGCCCGGCAAGCCTTTCCAACATTTGGTTGATGAAAGGGAGTGGGAAATGGTCCTTTCTTGTGGCGGCATTCAACTTGAGGTAATCGATGCAAACCCTCCATGTGTTTGCAATTCTTTGTGGAACCATCTCACCCTTCTCGTTTTCTACAACCGTCATCCCCCCTTTCTTAGGCACCAGTTGTATTGGAGAGACCCATTAGAATAGGAAATGGAATAGATAACCTCATTATCAAGGAGCTTAATGATCTCCTTCTTCACCACTTCTAACATATTGGGGTTCAATCTTCTTTGAAGTTCCCTCCTTGGTCTTACTTCATCTTCCATGTAAATATGATGCATGGAAAGAGTGGGGCTCAACCCCTTGATGTCACTAATCTTCCACCCAAAAGTAACCTTATGCCTCCTAAGAACATCAAGAAGCATTGACTCTTGATCTCGTGATAAACTCGAAGAGATTATGAGAGGCAAAGTGTTCGCATCATCAATATAGACATACTTCAAGTGTGAGGGAAGGATCTTCAACTCAATAGAAGTCGAATTTACAACCGGAGGAGTGGAATTAATGGAAAGATAAGTACTAGAGGTATGAACGTCATTAGCCTCATGCCCTGTGTAATAACCATTCTCAAGTGTCGTTCTACCCATAGAAAGATAAGAATCAAGGTTCTCAATGGCTTCCATATTACCCTCTTCACAAAAATCCATCCCAAAGTGTGCTAATGCTGCTTCTATGGCATCGCTCAATGAAGTCTCACGAAAAGTGTGTTCCACCAAGTCATCAATGTTATCCCCCACTTCAATAGAATAGACTTTTTGCAACCTCATAGACTTCCTTAATTCATCAAAGATCTTGAACCCAATAGTGGTGTCATACACGGTCATGGTGAACAAGCCCAATTTGACATCAATTTTTGTCCCCGCCGTGGCCATAAAAGCTCTACCAAAGATGATAGGCAGATCATCTTGATAGACTTCCTCTATATCAAGAATAACAAAATCGTCCGGTATGACCAATTCGTTCACTTGCACTAGTACATCCTCCACGACTCCTCTCGGATACACCACACTTCTATCGGCTAATTGGAGAGAAATTTGGATAGGCTTGATGTCGCTTAACGCAAGCTCCTTGTAGACTCCATAAGGCATAAAATTTATACTCGCCCCCAAATCCATAAGTGCCTTCTCAAATGGCCTCTCACCAATCTTGCCTTGAGCTTGGGAGGTAACCTTCTTTGAAGTACGACACTAATTCTCTCATTCAAGCATACTTTGTCATCCTTCTTCAACTTTCTCTTGTATCTCTTATGTGTGCACAAATCTTTGAGAAACTTGGCATAGGTAGGAATAGTCTTGATTGCATCAAGAAAAGGAATATTGACCTCCAACTTCTTGAAAACATCAAAACACTCCATGGAATTCTTCTCCTTTTTGCTTAAGGCTTTCTCTTGATACACCGCTTGTGGAAAAGGAAGTGACACTTCGTCTTGCACGTCCTCAACACTTGGCTTAGACCCACTTACTCCCACATCATTGTTCACGGTCTTGGTCTTGTCTTTGCTATTCAAATATTCATCACTATCCCCCAAAATCACCCCATTATCCCCCAAATTATCCTTCATGCCCTTTGACTTCTTATCAAACCCGAGAGGTACTCTTGGAACTTTAGGAGTTAACCAAGGTTCCCTTGGGGCATCCATCTCCACATCATCATCATGAAGAGTAACCTTATTGTCATATGCCTTCCCACTTCTCAAAGTTGTGATTGCCTTGGCTTGGTTGACTCGTGGGTTCTTCTCGGTCATGGAAGGTAACTCTCCTTGCTTCCTTTCTCTCATCTCACTAGCCAATTGCCCCACTTGTGCTTCAAGCTTATGCAAACCTTGGGTAGTGGATGCCACCTCATTTTGAACACATTGAATGATCTCATTTTGATTTGCTAGCACTTTGGCAATCATCTCCTCTAGGCTAGACTTTGGCGCTTCCCCTTGAGGTGGAGGAATAGGTGCTTGAACTTGAGGAATAGGAGCTTGGAAGTGAGGCCTTGCTTGATAAGGTGGCCTAGGATAACCACCACCACCAAGTACACCCTTATTTCCTTGAAACCCTTGGCTTCCACTAGCCCCTCCATAACCTACTCCTTGTGTGCCTCCTTGATTGCCACCCCATGAAAAGTTAGGTTGGTTTCTCCACCCGACATTATATGTGTTGGAGTATGGATCATTCTTAGGCCTTTGGTACCCCATTTGTTTGCATTCTTCGATAATCTCCGGGAAACAATCTCCATGTAGACAAGAGAGAGTATCATGGTTCACCCCCTCACAAATCAAGCATACTTGTGGCCCTTGAACCTCATTGACTTGCTCATGGACCCCTTTCTTGCCTTGCTTCAAAAGTATATCAAACTTCTTATTAAGACTATCTTCCAACCTCTTGAACTCATGATGTACATCCAAGCTTGATGCCTTGATTTCATACATGCCACCGGTTTTTGGTTGAGTCGCTTCCCTTAGAGACACATGTGAGCTAAAAATCTAGCGACCTTGTGGGTTATTGTCCCACAATTGAGATCTTTCCTCTAGTTTCTCCAACACTTGATGTGCTTCTCTTGAGGTAATATCCATGAAGTCACCGCCACTTGCATTATCAACCTTCCTTCTAGTTTCCGAAGACAACCCTTGATAGAAAAGGCTCATCAACATGTCTTGACTTTGACCATGGTTAGGGCAACCAAGCTCAAGGCCCTTGAACCTCTCCCATGCTTCGTGAAATAACTCATCTTGATCTTCTCTAAAAGTCATCAAAGCGGTCCTCCTTTCATTTGGTTTTCCGGGTGGAAAGTACTTAGTGATAAACTTCCTTTGTATTTCTTCCCAATAGTGGATACTATTAGAAGGTGTTAATGTCTAAAAGTTTGGCGGTAGCTGAACCTTTGTTAACGCTGATCCGGTGGGCGGATCGATACTCGTGATGCTATCATAGCTTCCGTTGCCTGTCAAGTAAAATACAAAGGGGCGTCAGAGGGAGACCGTGCTGGGCGGTCTTCAACTCTCCGATGCCTAAGTTAGTCAATGTATTTATGTTGACAAAGTAACAGTAGGTAAGTATTGAATGCCTAATTAATGAGGAGAGAGGAGAGAACCTTTTATAGGTGAGGAAGAGGAGGCTCTTCTCTTTATTTTCGATGTGGGACTGAAATGTTTGAGTTCCCAGCTTTGGGAGCTACTGATGCCATTTTGGCAAGGCGCGTGGCGGCGTGTCGGCGATGATCTGGGGGTGATCCGACGCTAAGGTTGTAGCCCGCCTGGCGGTGTACCTGTATGTCATTCCTTTGGTTGGAATTAGTACCTTTGGCGGTACAATGAGCGTGGCCCATTATAGCTAATTATGCTTGCAAATGTACATGTATGCACAAGTCCCCCAAGTCCCCAGTCAAGGAGGGCAATCTTGGTTGGGGAGTTGTTCGGCGGTTTGAAGCGTTTTCTTCCGCTAGACTTGCAAGAGCATAATTAGCGTCAGTGCGTTGTCAACCATGGATTTAGTGAGCAAACGCTTTATACCCTTTCGGGTGGGCCCCAGCTAAGCCCCCCAGGGAGTCCCCCACTCCCCAGCTAAGATAGACCTCCGGATGGTCGGCGAATTGTTTGTTGAGGAGGAGCTGCACGGAGCAGAGGGTGTTGGGTAGCGAACCCAATCTTAGTACCCGAGTGACGGGGGTCAACATGCCTGATCAGGGTCGTCGTAGACCTTTTGACAAGTCCCCGTGTCCCGTAGGGATCGTCTGACCGTAACGCCGCGTGGCGGTCGTTGTCAGAGTGAGGCGTGACCTCGGGATTCGCCGCTGGCGGATATCCCCCCGCTGACTGCAGCAGGAAGCAGCGTCCAGTAGACGTGCCTGGCGGTACTTTATTGGGCGATTTTGCGCTGAACAAAGTTCAGCTAGAGGTGTGTAGCGGAAGACATCCCGCTTGCAGGATGGCAAGGGAGAAGTTCTGTTGGCGGGGTTTCGCTAAACGGAAACTTCGTCGCTTGGAAGATGTCAAGGGAGAAGTTCCGCTGGCTGGGTTTCGCTCAACGGAGACTTCGTCGCTTGGGAGATGACAAGGGAGAAGTTCCGCTGGCGGGGTTTCGCTCAGCGGAGACTTCGTCGCTTGGGAGATGACAAGGGAGAAGTTCCGCTGGCGGGGTTTCGCTCAGCGGAGACTTCGTCGCTTGGGATATGACAAGCGAGAAATTCCGCTGGCAGGGTTTCGCTCAGCGGAGACTTCGTCGCTTGGGATATGACAAGGGAGAAGTTCCGCTTGCGGGGTTTCGCTCAGCGGAGACTTCGTCGCTTGGGAGATGACAAGGGAGAAGTTCCGCTGGCGGGGTTTCGCTCAGCGGAGACTTTAGGCGCTTGGGAGATGACAAGGGAGAAGTTCCGCTGGCGGGGTTTCGCTCAGCGGAGACTTTGGGCGCTTGGGAGATGACAAGGGAGAAGTTCCGCTGGAGGGGTTTCGCTCAGCGGAGACTTTGGGCGCTTGGGAGATGACAAGGGAGAAGTTCCGCTGGCGGGGTTTCGCTCAGCGGAGACTTCGTCGCTTTGGATATGACAAGGGAGAAATTCCGCTGGCAGGGTTTCGTTCAGCGGAGACTTCGTCGCTTGGGATATGACAAGGGAGAAGTTCGGCAGGCGGGGTTTCGCTCAGCGGAGACTTCGTCGCTTGGGAGATGACAAGGGAGAAGTTCCGCTGGCGGGGTTTCGCTCAGCGGAGACTTCGTCGCTTGGGAGATGACAAGGGAGAAGTTCCGCTGGCGGGGTTTCGCTCAGCGGAGACTTCGGGCGGTTGGTGAATTCATCCCAAGTGGTTACTTCCACCAGACGCTTCGTCTGGTGGTGGTTAGCACGTGTCCAACCCGTAGAGGGTTAGCGTGTGGAGGCTTGTCTCCTAAGCCTAGCCGTCTTCTCGCCATTAATGATAGTAATTATGGTTTTCGTAACCGAGGCGACGCCTCGGTTAATCCGGAGAGTAAGTGGAGACCTGCGACACGTGTACAGCTGGTGTGTGATGTCATTGTGGAGCGGACGGCTTAGAACGCGTTGATATTGACATAAAAAGGGGGGAACTTTAGCGAGATTGGACACTTTGTGAAAACTTCAAACTCGAGTCATCGTCTTCAAGCTCTGTGCGATTTGCGAAGAGAGTTCCGGGGGACGAAATCTGTTGAGTTATCGGATCTTGAGTACGAGGCCTTCACAGGTGAAGACAAGCGCCTTCAATCACACCAAAGATTTCACCTTTGAGGTTGGTGCTCTGAATCCCATCCCTGTTCCATTGAATTTCTGTGTGTTTGCTTTTGTCAGTTTTTTGGGTTTCTTGATTTTGGGGTGTTCTGCTCTTGTTTGGCATGCCCTGAGTGAAAAGTGGGTTTTGGGGATTTACTAGATGGTTGAATCTGGGTTAGGTGTTTGGGGTTGTTTGTTCTTGTTTTGGTGTTTTCTGGGTAAACTGTTGCTGATGTTCTTGGCTATAACTGACGTAAGAATAGGCTATATCTGTGTTTGTGCTAACTGGTTTGGGTTTTAGGGTTTGGGATGGCTAACGTCATAGAGACTTCGAGCAGTGAGTATTCCGGGTTTGACGTGTCGTTCAGCGTGGCGGATAAAATATTTATTGACTCGTTGCGTCTGTCTGCCCATGCAGGAACCTCACTGCAAGAACCGCTAGAGGTTGAGCCGCTACAAACAATACCTTGGGAAGTAGCCATGGGTCGTGTTTCGCGTCCTGAGAGTTCTAGGGCAAGGGAAGCGGCCGCTGCGAAAAAAGGGCGTGACGAGCGGCTAGAAAAAATAGGCGTGACGAGCGGCTAGCTAGTAACAGTGCCGCCAGTGGTTCCGCTGACGGGGGAGATGTGGTGGGAGAAAATGCCGAGTCAGCGTGGGTTCTTTCAGACGGTACCTTTGTTGACGAGGCAGGTGGGCGGATGAACGCCGTCGCCGTCAATCGGTTGAAAGGGATGTACCGGTTGCCGGGCGTGGTAAAGCTGCGTCCGCCGACGGTGGAAGAGAAGGCATCGATGCTGCCAAAGGGGTCTGCCGCCGTGCACGAGGCGATATTCCGCCAAGGAGTGACATTCCCACTGGTGCCCAACCTACAAATTTTGGTGTGCGAGTTCGGCCTTGCGTTTGGGCAAATTTGCCCCAACATGTGGCAGTTAATGCAAGCGCTGAACTCGCTATGGCGGCTGTCTGGTTGTGAGGGACCAACCGTGGCGGAAGTGCTGCACTTCTACGAATTGGTGTATGTGAAGCGCCAAGGCTGCAGGGGGCAGGTGAATTTGAGTCGGCGTGTGGGAACTGAACCAGAATCTGAGGGACTCCATGTCCTACTGGCGGAGGACCTTCTGTGTTGCCACGACAGGGTGGGAATATCAAGTCGGGTCCAACGAGGGGGAGCCGACGTTTAGGATTAAGTCGGAGTTTCAGCCTATTCGAGGTTGTTCCCCGGTCCCCGCCGAACATAACTGGCGATTTCCCTTTGGCCACACCTTTGGTACCCTTCTAACGATTACAATTTGTTTGTGCAGCGGGCTTGCGCTACAACCTGACGCGTGAAGAAGAGTGCCGCGTGGCTCGTATCAGAGGCTGTTGGCGGAATCGCAACCTGCTGGACTTTCGCCTCCTCACCGTTTGGGAGTTGCTGGTCGACCTACGCCTGACATGTGCCGTTGGTAAGAAGTCCCCGTCACACTGTATCCTCAATCACATTGTCCCAGGCTAACCTGTTGTTTTCTTTTTTTTTTTCTTTTTTTTTAGAAACGCCGCCGGGTAACACGCGAAGCCGCGACGCCTTTGCCAGAGCTATGGCCCGTGCGGAGATTGACAATTTCCTGGAGACGATGTATGCAACCGGGCCGGAGGCTCAGCAGACGGTGGTGAATCCGGAAACACTGGAGTTGAGCCAGTCCGAGGTTCCGGTGACGCAACCGATGCCGCATCACTCCCACCTTGGCGATGACGGCCTGCCCGTCGCCCAAGCTGGGGGCAGCGTGGCAGGCGGGGAGAAGAGGTTTACTACCGCCGCGCCACAGAAAGAGAGGGAGCCCGCTGACCGTCGTGGGCCCCAAAGGAAGCGAGTGGGGACCAGCACCGCCGCTGGGATGGAGCAGCCGGCAAGGGAGTCGAGGCCTGGTACTGTTGGAAGCACACGGGTGCTTCAGCGAAGGCGTCGTCAGCCTGACTCCGCCGATAAGGAAGAGGAGGATGATGTGGAGACCATTGGGGCCCGCCAACAGAAGAAGGCGCGACAAGGTCCGCCCAAGGCTCCCGCTGTCGAGGGAAGAGAGGCTCCCGCGAGCGACCTGGATTCGTTCGCCGCGTACGCAGAGTTCATGACAGACAGTGAGCGGGCATTTCTTTTCCATCTCTGCGAGCGGCTAGGGTTTGGCGGCCTAGCAGGGATTTCGCGCCCAACTGCCATTGACTAGTGGCCCTTCAGTTCGGCGTTCGGTCACCTGTCCGTTGGCTTGAACGAAATGTTCCTGGCGGCGTCTAAGCAGCCCCTGGTTGAGCGGGAACTCAGGGAGGGGATCCAGGGTCTTGAGAGAGAGTTAGCGGAGGCGAGGGAGAGGTTGGTGGAGGTGGAACAACGCCTAACAAAGGCGGATACTAATGCTGCAAATGCCCGTGGCAAGCTACAAGTGGCCATTCAGCGGGACGTGGAATGAAATGATCATGTCTCCAAGCTGGAGCAAAGCATGTCCCTGCTGGAGGAACGGGTGGCCGCCAAGGATAAAAAGATCGATATCCTACAGCGGGAGTCTGCCGCCAGGAAAGAGGAGGTGAAGAAACTGGAAGGTGAGATTGCCCGCCTGAGAGCTGAAGGGGACCGCGCCATAACCGCCGCTGTTGAAGCATTCAAACAGTCGGCGGATTATAGGAATGCGATGAATGAGGCGGCGAAGGCTGGGGCCCTAGCCAATGTAGAGATGCTGAAAAAGAAGGGCGCTATTGACTGGGTGAAGGCGTCCTAGCCCGAGGTGCCGTTGGCTCAGAAAACCCCGCCAGCGAAAAATGTCCCGCCGGCGAAGAGTATGGCCCCTTCCCAAGTTGAAGGTGCTCGCTCGGGGAGTGGAGAGAGTGGCTCTCGACCGGCGGGTGACTCCCAGCGGACTCCTCCTACCCAGTCGGAGGTGTCCCGTGCTGGTTTCCTGGCGGCCCACACTCGAGTAGACGGCACAATAGAGACTCCAAGTCCAACTGCCCGAGGGTCTGACCAAACGAGCCGCGCACATCCGCCGCTGCACGCCGAAAGTGAAGAGGCTGAAGCCAACCCCTGAGACGCTGCACTTCTCTCCTTTTTTTTTTTTTGTAGCCACTGAGGCTTAAAGTTTTTGATGTAAAGAACATTTTTGGGTGGGGAGTCCCAGCCCGTTTATGTACGAAATGAAGGTTCGAATTTTAGTGCTTTATGATATGGCTGTACCGCTTAGAGTTTTAACTTGGAATTTTCTTTTGAATCAATGAAACATTAAAGGAATTAAGATTGGTCCAAGTGCACTACGTGGCGGACGTGGTCCGCTGACGCTTGCTGGCGTCGCCAGTTGCCCTCAGTGATAGACTTGGTAACAATGGTTTGAATAATTCCTCGTTTGATTGATAGCCGACTGATCAGCGTTTTACAAAAGCGGGGATGTACCCGTTGGGTAGCTGCCCTTAGCTAAATATTGAACAAAAATTTAGCTAAGTCAAGATGCTCTTGGGTAGCGGCATGATTATTTGTAGTAATACCGAAGGTGTTCGGTATTCCAAGGGTGGGTCGACGTGACGCCATCCTTGCCCATTAAGTAGAAGGTGCTTGGGCTAACGACTTCCACAATTTTGTATGGACCTTCCCATGTTGGGTGGAGTTTTGTTGGCGGTGGAATGACTTCCTTCATTACCCAGTCCCCCAATTGGAGGTTCCGGGCCTTGACTCTGGCGTTGTAGAAACGCGATACTCGCTGTTTGTTTTGCAAGTTGTGCAAGTGAGCCTTGTGTCTTTTTTCTTCTAGGAGGTCCCTGTCCAGGTTGATGCCGTCGCTGTTGGTCTCTGGGCAGTAACCTTCGACCCTAGTGGTAGGTTGAGTTACTTCAACAGGTAGGACAGCTTCTGTTCCGAACATCATGCAAAAGGGTGTTTCGCCGGTGGCGAAGGTTGGAGTTGTCCGGATGGCCCATAGAACTTCTGGAAGCTTCTCCGCCCACAAACCCTTGGCGTCGTCGAGCTTCTTTTTTAACAATTTCTTGATTATCTTGTTTGCTGCTTCAACCTAGCCGTTGGTTTGGGGATGGGCGATAGATGCAAAACTCAACTTGGTGCCCAAGTTGGCGGTAAAGGAGATAAGTTCCTTGTTATTGAACTACGTGCTGTTGTCTGTACTGATTGTATGTGGGACACCATAGCGGCAGTAGATGTTCTTCCAGAGGAAGTGAATTACCTTGGCTGTAGTTATTGCCGTCAGTAGTTCCGCCTCTATCCACTTGCTGTTGTAGTCGATGGCAACAATGATGTATTTGAACTGGCCCTTGGCGGTTTGAAACTTTCCCATCAAATCGAGGCCCCACGTGGAGTGAATCTATGGGCCGATGATGACTGACAGTGGCTCTGCCGGTGCATGTGGGAGATCTGCAAACTGCTGGCATTTGTGGCAAGATCTCGAAATCCGCCGGGCGTCATCACCAAGTGTGGGCCAGAAGTAGCCCTGTCGCATTGTGCGGTTGGCCAAGGATCTTGCGCCCGAGTGGTTTCCACATTCTCCGCCGTGGATCTCTTCTAGGACAACCTTTCCCTCCTCCGGGGTGAGACAGCGGAGGTTGGGATGGGTGAATCCCTGGCGGTAAAGCTTGCCATTCTGGATGTTATAGCGGGTTGTTCTACTTTTGAGCTGTCGCGCCTGGATCTTATCCTCCGGCAATGTGCCGCTGCGCTTGTATGCAATGATTTCGTCCATCCAGCTGGGACTGACCTCAATGCTGAAGATCTCCGCCAGGGTTTTTGTGATACTTGGTTTGTCAAGGCTTTCCACCCTTGTGTCCGCTGGACTTTGATGTGGTTGGGCGGTTGCCAGTCTCGCTAGTGAATCAGCTTTGGCGTTCCTTTCCCTGGGGATTTGTGTGATGGTGTGAAATTTGAACTTTTTAAGCAGCATTTTGACGTACCCCAAATATGCTGCTAACTGCTTGTCCCTGGCTTGGAAACTGTCGTTGACCTGGTTAACGACTAATTGAGAGTCGCTGAATATGCTGACGCTGTCAGCACCCGAGTCGATGGCAAGGAGTAGGCCGGCAATGAGTGCTTCGTACTCCGCCATATTGTTTGAAGCCTTGAAGTTGAATTTCAGCGCGTACTCCGCGTTCAGCCCCCCGGGTCCTGTTAAGATGACTCCGGCGCCGCTGGCCTTGGTGCTAGCGGAGCCGTCCACATGCAGGTTCCAATCCGAGTGTGGAAGAGTTGCTTCCTCAGCGGTTACCATTTCTGTTCCAGGCCCTGTCTCGGTACCGGGTTCTGGTTGACGCTCGGTGAGTTCAGCGATAAAGTCCGCCACTGCTTGGCCCTTCATGGCGGTTCTTGGCTTGTAGTCTATGTCGAACTCTCTGAGCTCAATGGCCCACTTGCTGAGGCGCCCCGAGT
>BDJD01002585.1:187120-235314 GCA_002564525.1 Rosa multiflora
GGAGCTCGTCTTGGCCCTCCCGCCGGACAATGGCGCAGCTTATTGCCGATACTGAGACCGCTAGGTATATAACAGTGTCTCTCCTTGCACAGGGACATAAAGGAGAGGGACTGCCGCTAGGTATTCCTTCAGGCCCTGGAACGCCGCCTAACACTTAGGGTTCCAATTGATGACTTTCTTGTGAGTTGTTTTGAGGAGCTTGAAGAATGGGGCACACCTATCAGTGAGTCTGGAGATGAATCGAGAAAGGGCGGTTAACTTGCCCTGGAGGCACTGGACGTCCACCTTATGCTCGGGGTCCGCCAGGTTAAGGATGGCCTGTACCTTGTCCGGGTTAGCCTCGATGCCTCGCCCGCTGCCGATGTAACCCAGAAATTTGCTAGCGGTGACCCCAAAGAAACATTTTTCTGGGTTGAGGCGCATACCATAGGCCAGGAGAATGGTTACTGTGATCTTGAGGTTTGCCACATGGCCGTTGGCTTTTATGCTCTTAACTAGCATGTCGTCCACGTAGACCTGCTAACATGGCGTTCAATAACCGCTGATAAGTTGCACCGGCGTTCTTTAGACCGAAAGGCATGACATTGTAGCAGTAAAGGCCTTTGTCGGTGGTGAAGGTGGTGCACTCCTGGTCGCCGGGGTGCATCTTGATTTGATTGTATCCGGATAACGCGTCTATCATGCTGAGGAGCTCATGTCCGGCGGTTGCATCGACTAGCTGATCGATACGAGGTAGCGGGAAACTATCCTTTGGGCATGCCTTGTTGAGATTTTTGAAGTCGACACACATCCGCCACTTGCCGCTGGGCTTCTTGACCATTACCAAATTGGAGATCCACTGCGGATAGATGACCTGGCGGATGAATCCAATGCACTGGAGCTTGGCAACCTCCTCTCCTATTGCCTGGTACTTTTCCTCATCAAAGGCCCTCCGCTTCTGCTTGATGGGATGAAAGGGGGGTTTGATGGTCAGCTTATGAGTGATAATTTCAGGAGAGATACCTGGCATGTCCGCGTAGGACCATGCAAAGACGGCGGCGTTATCACGCAGGAATTGAGTGAGCTCTGCCACCACCTCTGGGTGTAGTTGGGCGCCTATGCGGATTGTCCGCTCAGGGTGCCCGTCGGAGATGCAGACAACTTTCAACGACATGTCCGGGTTGACCGGCTCTTTCTTTACATATTTTTTCTCCTCATCCCTAGGGTCCTCGAAAATATTTGGGGGCGGTGCCTGGTTGCCCACTGTCAGGATCTCATGGCGGGGCGCCGAGCGCGCTATAGTTGTTGAGTAGCATTCCCGAGCCAACTGTTGACTTCCTCTCACGCAGCCTGTGCCGTTGGGTGTGGGGAATTTCATGAGAAGCATGTATCCAGCAATGATGCACTTGAGCTTGTTAAGCGCTGGTCGTCCAATGATGGTGTTGTACGAACTGAAACAATCGACAATAATGAATTCTGTATGCACCTCCGCCATGCATGGGCTAGTGCCAATAAGCAGTCGCATGTAATCCGACCTTAGCGGTTGTGTGACGTCGCCAGAAAAGCTGAGCAGTGGCTCGTGATCCTGGAGTAGTTTCTTGTTTCGCTTGAGATGGTCGTAGCAACTGCTGAAGATGACGTTGACAGCGGACCCGCTATCCACCAAGATTCTCCCCACAGAAAATCTGCCCAGAATGGCGTCGACCAAGAATGGGTCGTCATGGGGTAAATGCACTCCGCGCTCCTCCTCCTCTGAGAAGGTAATAGGTTCCCAACCTGATCTTGGGAGTTTGGCGGATCTTTCGTAACGGATGTTGCAGACTTCCTTTGGGTGATTAGCTCGTGCATAGCGCTTCCTTGCCCTGTGGGACATGTTAGTGATTGGGGCACCGCCGTCGATGGTGTTGATACGGCCCAAAGTCTCAATATTGGCGATCACAGGTGGCGGTTGGCGCACCTTGAACTGCTCCAATTTGTCATCACGGTACAAGGTCTCAATGGCCGTTTTGAGAGCATTGCAGCTGTTGGTATTGTGGCCGCTGTCCCTGTGGTATTTGCACCACTTGCCGGTGTTCCTGGGTTTACCCGTTTTTGGGTACTTTGGAGGGGGTGGCGGTGGGATCTGATCCTTGCACTGATTGTAGATGTCCTCATATGAGGCCGTGAGGACTGTGAACACTGCATACCGCTGCGAGGATTCCGCCAGCTTGTTGCGGTTATCCCCATGGGTTGGGCGGTTGCTCTTGTTGTAATGCTGGTCCCTCTGCCGCTTGTTCTGGTGGTGGTCCTGCGGCCACTCCCTCTTCTTGTCAGTTAGAGGTGCTGAAGGGGTCTTGTTAGCGGTTTCCTGATGACTGGAGGATGGCTGTGTTGACTTAATTGGAGTTGCTGGAGGCGGTGGGGTTTCTCCATATGTAAGGAATTCCGCCTGGGCATGGATGACCGCCTCACTCATGACGTGGTCATATGCCGCATTAGGATGATTGTAGTTGAGGTGATAGAGGAATGGTCCTTTGAGGAGTCCCTGCTTGAAGGCCGCCAATGCCATTGTTTTGTCTAGGTCATGGCACTGAGACGCTGCCGCCCGCCACCTTGTGACGAAGGCCTTCAGTGATTCGTCCGCCCCTTGCTTGACGCCGAACAGCTGACTTGTGTTGTGATGTCCGGCGGACAATAGGATGAACCGAGAGAGGAAGGCGTGTGATAGTGCGTGGAATGAGTCAATGGACCCTGGCAAACACTCGAAAAACCAGCTCATCGCCTCACCGTCCAATGTTTTGCTGAACAAGTGGCACAAGGTGGTGTCGTCAAATCCCTTGTTGTTGGTTACTTTTTTGAAGGTGTCCATGTGGACGAAGGGATCAGACATTCCGCCGTAATGCGACATCTTCGGGGTTTTTGCATACGCTGGTCTGATAGCTTGCAGAATCGCAGCGGTGAAGGGCCCAGGTCTGGAAGCGAAAAGTGGATTATGAGTTGGCGCTGGGGCGCCCGACTCCGCTCGGATCAACCTCTGCTCCAGTTGTTGCATCCTTTCCAATATCTAGGTGGTTGCATCGCCGGCGAAATCAGCCCGAACACTCCGCTGGACTTCCCTGCGCCTCGGCCCAAGTGGATTGCCTTCAGTCCTCGCCCTAGCTTCCGAGCGGTTGGTGTGCTGCAGTGATTCCGCTTCCTGCTCTAGCATTAGTTGGGGGATGGGCGGTGGTCCCATCCCCAATAACTCAGGTGGTTCCAGCGGTAACTGCATCTGTATGACTGGCTCTAGTATCAATGTGCCAGCGCCGGGTCGACTACGCCTGGTGCTACGTGACTGTTCGCTTTGCGCTAGGTTGGCGGTAGCTCCCAGCGTCCTTTTTAGTTCATCAAGACGTGACATCAGTGTAGCCAACTGTCTTTGGGCCTCAGCCTTCTCCTTACGCTCCTCCTCGCGTTCTCTGTTTGCCTTATGAAGATCCGCCAGTGCCAGCTCGTACATAGTGATGAGATCTTGGCCCGGCGGGCGGCTGCTGCTTAGATTTGCCTCGACGCCGGGGTTGGCCGGGGTTGTGAATAGTACGCGGTTAACGCCTACCGCTGGGTCGGAGGGTTAGGGGATGGCGGAATGGTCTGTCTGCTCTTCAGCGTTTCCCCCGCTACCGTTAGTCATGGTGATTGTGGTGGGATGACCTTTTGTTCAAGGATTCCCACAGACGACGCCAATGTTAATGTCTAAAAGTTCGGCGGTAGCTGAACCTTTGTTAACGCTGATCCGGTGGGCGGATCGATACTCGTGATGCTATCATAGCTTTCGTTGCCTGTCAAGTAAAATACAAAGGGGCGTCAGAGGGAGACCGCGCTGGGCGGTCTTCAACTCTCCGATGCCTAAGTTAGTCAATGTATTTATGTTGACAAAGTAACAGTAGGTAAGTATTGAATGCCTAATTAATGAGGAGAGAGGAGAGAACCTTTTATAGGTGAGGAAGATGAGGCTCTTCTCTTTATTTTCGATGTGGGACTGAAATGTTTGAGTTCCCAGCTTTGGGAGCTACTGATGCCATTTTGGCACGGCGCGTGGCGGCGCGTCGGCGGTGATCTGGGGGTGATCCGACGCTGAGGTTGTAGCCCGCCTGGCCGTGTACCTGTATGTCATTCCTTTGGTTGGAATTAGTACCTTTGGCGGTACAATGAGCGTGGCCCATTATAGCTAATTATGCTTGCAAATGTACATGTATGTACAAAAGGTAACTTGTTGAGCCACATCTTTGCTTTCTCCTTCAAGGAACATGGAAACAACCGAAGCTTCAAGGCATCCTCCGTCATTCCATTGAGCTTAATAGTTACACAAGCCTCCTCAAACTCTAGTAGATGGTGATATGGATCATTGTTTGGCAATCCATAAAAGGTTGGAAGCTTTTACAAGAAGCTTGGCTTTATCTCAAATGAAGAGGCACACGGTGGCAAGACAATGCATCTTGAATGTGTGGACAATGATGGTAAGGCACAATCCCTTAACTTTGGTGAAGCTAAGCTAAATTACACAACCTTAATCCCATTTATATTTCATTAAAACACAAGTGGCCTATAAACCGCAAGCCTAACACCCCCTTAGAGCAATTAAACTCACTGTTTATGTATTAAGTTTAAAGTAAAAAATTCAAGCAACTTAACAATTCCTGTAGGAATCATTAAGCCACCACCTAAAGGCTGCTCATGCTCATGCTCTTTGACAAACCCTATCTCTTCTTCCACAAACCCTAATGAAAGCTCTCTCTCTCTCTCTCTCTCTCTTCAACAAACCCCGACCAAAACCTAATGGGTTATTCGATATGGGAATGTTAATGCTCAAAGTCCGGTGGTAGCCGATCTTTCGTTTAACGCGGGTCCAGTGGGCGGATCGCTACCATGAGGATTTGATGGTCTCCGCTAGCTGTCACACGAGAGACAGGGCATCAGAGGGAGACCGCGTTGGGCGGTCTTCACTTTTTCGATGCCTAAGTCAGTCAATGCATATAGGCAGCATAACAATAAATGAGTAGTAAATGCGTATTTAATGAGGAGAGAGGAGAGAACCTTTTATAGGTGAGCAGAAGGTTGATCCTCATCTTGTCTTCGATGTGGAACTGATGTGCTTCGATTCCCGGCGTCTGGAACTTCTGATGCTATCTTGGCGCGGCGCGTGGCGGCGCGTCAGTGGTGATATGAGGGCGATCCAGGGCTCGGGCGGTAGCCCGCCTGGCCATGCTTTCGCAGGTCACTCCATTGGTGGGGGTCGGTACCTCTGGCGGTACAATGAGCGTGGCTCATTATAGCTAATTATGCTTGTTCTGGCACATGTAGGTACAAGTCCCCCAAGTCCCCAGTCTAGGAGGGCAATCTTGGTTGGGGAGTTGATCGGCGGTGTGAAGCGTTACCTCCGCTAGACTTGCAAAAGCATAATTAGCGTCAGTGCGTTGTCAATCATGGATTTACTGAGCGAATGCTTTATACCCTTTCGGGTGGGACCCTGCTAGGCCCTCTAGGGAGTCCCCCACTCCCTAGCCAAGACAGACCTCCGGATGGTCGGCAGATTGTTTGTTGAGGTGGAGCTGCACGGAGTAGAGGGTGTTGGGTAGCGAGCCCAATCTTAGTACCCAAGTGACGGGGGTCAACGTACCTGATCAGGACCGTCGTAGACTGTTGACTAGTCCCCGTGTCCCGTAGGGACGACCTGACAGTAACGCCGCGTGGCAGTTGCTGTCAGAGTGAGGCGTAGCCCCGGGATTCGCCGCTGGCGGATACCCCCTGCTGGTTGTAGCAGGAAACAGCGTCGTGTAGACGTGTTTGGCAGTAATTTATTAAGCGGTGTTGCGCTCAGCAAAGTATTGGTTTTGCAAGATAGAGAGGGAGCTCTGCCGGCAGTGTTGCGTGTAGCAGAAGCTGCATCTCTTGCAAGTTGATGAGTGGAAGTTCCGCTGCCGGGGATTCGCTCAGTGGAGACTTTGACACTTGGAAGGTGACAAGTGAGAAGTTCCGCTAGCGAGGTTTCGCTCAGCGGGGACTGCTACACTTGGAAGGTGACCAGTGAGAAGTTCTGCTAGTGGGGTTTCGCTCAGCAGGAACTTCTATACTTGGAAGGTGACAAGTGGCGAAGTTCCGCTAGCGGAGTTTCGCTCAACGAGGACTTCTACATTTGGAAGGTGACAAGTGTCGAAGTTCCGCTAGCGGGGCTTCGCTCAACGGGGACTTCTACACTTGGAAGGTGACAAGTGAGAAGTTCCGCTAGCGGGGTTTCGTTCAGCGGGGACTTCTACACTAGGAAGGTGACAAGTGTCGAAGTTCTGCTAGCGGGCTCTGCAGATACTTCGACGATTGGCGTTTTCTTCCCTAGTGGTGGCCTCTGTTAGACGCTTCGTCTGATGGTGGTCGACACATGGCTAACCCATAGAGGGTTAGCGTGCGGAGGAGTGTCTCCTCCGCCTAGCAGTCTCCCTGCCATTAATGCGAAGTAATGATAGATTTTGTAACCGAGGCGACGCCTCGGTTAATCCGGAGAGTAAGTGGAATCGTGGGACACTTGTACGGCTGGTATTTGATGTCGTTTTTCAACGGACGGCCTGGAACTATTTGACGCTGACATAAAAGGGGGGGGAAGTTAGCGAGATTTGACACTTTGCTAAAGCTTCGAACTCACTCTTCGTTTTTAAGCTCTATTCGCTTGAGACTGGAAAAGAAAAACTGCGGCGATCTCGTGGAATTACCATACCCGGAGGGACGACGACCTCCTGCGTCGAGGATAAGCGCTCACGATCTCACCAGAAATTCCAGTACTAAGGTTGGTATTCTGATCCCTTTCCCTGTTTCATTGGATGTCTGGCATGGCCAGTTTCTGGGTTTTGGGTTCTGCTTTTTGAGGTGCCCCTCCTTGACGTGTTGTGAGGGTGTTAGGGGGAGTTTGGGGATGGGTTATGGTTTTTTGCCAGAGTTGGGGCTTTTAGGGATTTGCTAGATGGTTGCATCTGGGTTGCGTGTGTTTGTTCTTGTTTTGGCATTTTCTGGGCTACTGTTCTTGATGTTCTTGGGTACTAACTGATATAAGGATAGGTTAGATCTTTGTGTGAGCTGACTAATTTGGGTTTTAGGGTTTGGGATAGCCGACGTCATAGAGATTTCAGGCAGTGAGGATTCCGGATCTGAAGTGTCATTCGGCGTTGCGGATAGAATTTTTATTGACTCGTTGTGTCCGTCTGCCCGTGCAGGAACCTCACTGCCAAAACCACTAGAGGTTGAGCCGCTACAAACCATACCGTGGGACGTAGTTATGGGTCGTGCAACGCGTCCAGAGAGTTCTAGGGCGGGGGAGGCTGCCGCTGCGTACAATATGCGTGAAGAGCGGTTAGCCACCAATAGTGCAGCCAGTGGTTCTGCTGAAGGGGGAGATGTAGCGGGAGAGGGTGCTGAGTCGGCCTGGGTCCTCCAGGATGGCACCCCCATTAATGAGGCGGGGGGTATGATGACTGTTGCTGCCGTCAACCGGCTGAAGCGGGTATTCCAGTTGCCCGGCGTGGTGAAATTGAGTCCGCCGACGGTGGAGGAGAAGGCCTCGATCCTGCCCGCGGGCTTTACCGCCGTGCACGAGGCCATATTTCGCGAGGGGGTGACCCTCCCGCTGATGCCAGACCTCCATATTTTGGTGTGTGAGTTTGGCGTTGCCTTTGGGCAAATCTGCCCCAACATGTGGCGGTTGATGCTGGCGCTGAACTCGCTATGGCGGTTGTCGGGTTGTGAGGGACCAACTGTGGCGGAGGTGCTGCACTTCTACGAACTGGTGTACGTGAAACGCCAGGGTTGCAGAGGGCAGGTAAACCTGAGTCGCCGCCAGGGAGCGCCGAAGCTGATCGAGAACCTGAGAGATTCCATGTCCTACTGGCGGGGGACCTTCTGCGTTGCCACGACGGGGTTGGAGTACCAAGCAGGATCCAACGAGGGGGAGACGACGTTTAGGATTAAGTCGGAGTTTCAGCCCATACGAGGTCGTTTGTCGGTCTCCGCTGAACATGACTGGTGGGGTTTTTTTTTTTTTTTTTTTTTTTTTTTTTTTTTTTTTTTTTTGTAGCCTCGTATTCTGTACTAACAATGGCCCTTTTTTTTTGTGCAGCGGGGTTGCGGTACAACCTGACTCGAGAAGAAGAGTGCCGCGTGGCGCGTATCAGAGGTTGCTGGCGGAATCGCAACTTGCTGGATTTTCGTCTTCTTACTGGCTGGGAGTTGTTGGTCGATCAACAACTGACTCGTGCCGTTGGTAAGTACTCTCCGCCATACCGCACCTTTGATGAGATTGTCTCATGCTGACCGGTTTGTTGTTTTTTGTAGAAACTCTGCCGGGAAACAAGGCTAGCAGTGACGCCTTTGCGAAAGCCATGGACCGCGCTGAAATTGACAACTTCCTGGAGACCATGTACGCTTCCGGGCTGGCTGCTCAGAAGACGGTGGTGAACCCAGAGACGCTGGCGCTAAGCCCGTCTGAGGTTCCGGTGGTGCTATCCATGCCCCACCACTCCCATCTTGGCGGTGACGGGCTGCCTGCCATTCAGGTGGCGACTGATGCGGCAAGCGAGGCGGTGCCGCCAAAAGAGATAGTGCCGGCCACCCGATGCTGGGTGCACAAGAAAACAGTGCGCCCAGCGGGGGATGTCACCTTTGGGGGTTGGAGCCGCCGACGAGGGGCTCGAGACCTGCCCCCACTGGAAGCACGCGGGTTCTTCAGCGAAGACGCCGTCAGAATGACTCCGGCGGAGAAGAGGAGGATGCCGTGAAGATCACAGGGGCCCGCCAGCAGAAGAAGGCCAGACAGGCTCCGCCCGAGGATCCTTCGGACGTGGCGAAAGAGGCGGCCACGAGTGAACTAGACTCATTCGCCGCGTACACCGAGTTCCTATATGATGGTGAGCGGGAGTTTCTGTACCATCTCTGCGAGCGGTTGGGGTTCGGCGGCTTAGAGGGGATTGTACGGTCGACCGTCGTTGACCAATCGCCCTTCAGCACAGCATTTGGGCACATCTCTGTTGGGCTGCACGAGATGTTTCTGGCCACGTCGAAGCAACCCCGGGTTGAGCGAGAGCTCAGGGAGGAGGTGGCGGTCTTGCAGAGGGACTTGGGGGAGGCCCAGGAGAGGTTGGCTGATGTGGAGCATCACCTGACAAAGGCCGACTGTGACGCAGCAGATACCCGTGGCAAGCTGACCGTCGCCATTGAGCAGGACCTGGAACGGAACGAACAATTCTCCAAGTTGGAGCAAGATATGTCCCTGCTCCAAGATCGGGTGGCCGCTAATGATAAAAAGGTTGAGATCCTTCAGCGGGAATCTGCCGCTAGGTTGGCCGAGGTTAAACGGCTGGAGGGTGAAGTCGCCCGCCTGAGTGCTGAAGGGAGCCGCGCTGCGACCGCCGCTGTGGAGTCATACAATTAGTCGGCAGAATATAAGAAAGCGCTGACCGAAGCGGCGAAGGCCGGTGCCCTGGCCAATGTGGAAATGTTGCAGCAGAAAGGCGCCATGGACTGGGCAAAGGCATCCATGCCGGTCCTGCTGCCAGCTAAGGATGCTCCGTCGACAGCAAAAGGTGTTGGCCCATCTCAGGTTGATGGTGCCCGCTCGGGTAGCGGGGAAAGTGGCGCTTTCCCAGCAGATGACTCCCAGCGGACTCCTACTCAGTCGGAGGTGTCCCGTGCTGGGTTTTTGGCTAGCCATACCCGGGCGGATGGTAAAATAGAGACCCCGAGTCCTACTGCCCACGGATCTGACCAGACAAGCCGCCAACAACCGCCGCCGGACGCTGAAGGAGATGCCAAAGGAAACCGAGCCAACCCCGCCAACCCTTGAAAGATGGAAGTGAAACTATTTTTGTAGCCGTTGAGGCGTAATTATCTGATGTACTGAACTTTTTTTTTTTTCAAAGTATATAAATTTTCGGAATTTGGTTATTTTATTTTCGATGTCTTGTACCGCTAGAGTTTTGACAATTTTGCCTTTTGCCAACGAATGAAACATTAAAGGAATTAAAATTGGTCTAAGTGCACAATGTAGCGGACGTGGTCCGCTGACTGGCGTTGCCAGATGCCCCTTGGTGCTAGACTTGGTAACAATGGTTTGAATAATTCCTCGTTTCATTGATAGCTATCTGAACAGCGTTTACAAAAGCGGGCTCGTACCAGTTGGGTAGCTTCCCTTAGCTAAATATTGAACAAAAATTTAGCTAAGTCAAGATGCTCTTGGGTAGCGGTATGACTATTTGTAGTAATACCGAAGGTGTTCGGTATTCCAAGGGTGGGTAGTTGTGACACCATCCTTGTCCATTAAGTAGAAGGTGCCTGGGCTAACGACTTCTACTATTTTGTATGGACCTACCCAAGTAGGGCGGAGTTTAGTTGGCGGTGGTATGATTTCCTTCATTACCAAGTCCCCCAGTTGGAGGTTGCGGGCTTTGACCCTGGCGTTGTAGAAACGCGAGACCCGCTGCTTTTTTTGTAGGTTGTGCAGATGGGCTTTATGTCGTTTTTCCTCTAGGAGATCCCTGTCAAGGTTGATTCCGTCGTTGTTGGTTTCTGGGCGGTAGCCTTCGACCCTAGCGGTTGGTTGAGTTACCTCGATAGGCAGGACGGCTTCAGTTCTGAACATCATACAAAAGGGGGTTTCACCAGTGGCGGAAGTTGGGGTTGTTCTGATGGCCCATAGAACTTTAGGGAGTTTCTCCGCCCATAAACCCTTGGCCTTGTCGAGTTTCTTTTGTAACAGCTTCTTAATTATCTTGTTTGCCGCTTCGACCTGGCCGTTGGTTTGCTGGTGAGCAACTGATGCGAAACGCATCTTGGTACCCAGGTTGGCGGTGAAAGAGATGAGTTCCTTGTTATTGAACTGGGTGCCGTTGTTTGTGATGATTGTATGCGGGACATCGTAGCGACAGTAGATGTTCTTCCAGAGGAAGTGAATTACTTTGGCGGTAGTTATTGTCGTCAGGGGCTCCGCTTCTATCTATTTGTATTTGTATTCGATAGCAATGATGATGTATTTGAACTGACCCTTTGCGGTTTGGAATTTTTCCATCAAGTCCAGGCCCCACGTGGAGTGAATCCATGGACCGATGATGACCGACAGTGGTTCCGCTGGGGCATGTGGAAGATCAGCATATTGCTGGCATTTGTGACAAGATTTCGATATCTACCAGGCGTCGTCACCGAGTGTGGGCCAGAAGTAACCCTGTCGCATTGTGCGATTGGCCAAGGATCTGGCGCCCGAGTGGTTTCCACATTCTCCGCCGTGTATCGCTGCCAGCACGACCCTTCCTTCCTCTGGGGTTAGACAGCGGAGGTTGGGGTGAGTGAATCCCTGGCGGTAAAGTTTACCGTTTTGGATGTTGTAGCGGGTTGCTCTCTGCTTGAGTTGTTACGCGTCGACTTTGTCCTCTGGCAATGTCCCGTTGCGTTTGTACTTGATAATCTCGTCCATCCAGCTAGGATTGACCTCAATGTTGAAAATCTCCGCCAGGGTTTTTGTGATACTTGGCCTGTCGAGACACTCTACTCTTGTGTTCGCTGGACTTTGGTGTAGCTGGGCAGTTGCCAGTCTTGCTAGTGAATCAGCCTTGGCGTTCTTTTCCCTGGGGATTTGTGTGATGGTGTGAAATTTGAATTTTTTGAGCAGTGTCCTGACGTACCCTAAGTATGCTGCCAACTGCTGGTCCTTGGCCTGAAAGCTGTCGTTGACCTGGTTAACGACCAACTGAGAGTCGCTGAATATGTTGACACTGTCGGCCCCTAAATCGATGGCCAGGAGTAGGCCGGCAATGAGTGCTTCGTACTCCGCCGTATTGTTGGAAGCCTTGAAGTTGAATTTCAATGCGTACTCCGTATTCAGCCCCCCAGGACCTGTCAAGATGATTCCGGCGCCGCTGGCCTTGGCCCTGGCGGAGCCGTCCACATGCAGGTTCCAGTCTGACTGCTGGGGAGCTGGCTTTTCAGCGGTTATCATTTCCGTTGAGGGTGGTGCATCGGTTTTGGATTGAAGCTCGGTGAGCTCAGCAATGAAGTCTGCCACCGCCTGGCCCTTCATGGCGGTTCTTGGTTTGTAATCCATGTCGAACTCGCTGAGCTCAATGGCCCACTTGCTGAGGTGCCCAGAATCCTCAGGATTCTGCATTACTTGTCTCAGCGGTTGATTGGTTAGCACATGGATTGTGTGGGCTTGGAAGTACTGGCGGCAACGATGAGTGCGAGAGCAAGTTGCTCCAAGGGAGGATACCATGTTTCCGCTCCGTTCATGCCTCTACCGGCATAGAACACTGGGAGCTCATCCTGGTTTTCCCGTCGGACGATGGCGCAGCTTACCACCGACTGAGATACCCCTAGGTATATGTATAGTGTTTTGCCTTGTACAGGAATGGAAAGGAGTGGCACTGCCGCCAGGTAATCCTTCAAGCCCTGGAACGCCGCCTGGCACTCTGGGTTCCAGTCGATGACTTTCTTGTGGGTTGTTTTAAGGACTTTGAAGAATGGGGCGCACCTGTCGTTCAGTCTGGAGATGAATCGAGACAGGGCGGTTAGCTTGCCCTGGAGGCTTTGGACGTGCACCTTCGTTTCTGGGTCCTTCAAATCGAGGATGGCTTGCACCTTGTCAAGGTTAGCCTCAATGCCCCGCTCACTGACAATATAGCCCAGAAATTTGCTGGCGGTGACGCCAAAGAAACATTTTTCTAGGTTGAGGCGCATACCGTAGGCCAAGAGGATGGTTATTATGATTTTGAGGTTTGCCACATGTCCGCTGGCCTTTATACTTTTGACCAACATGTCGTCTACGTAGACCTCGATTATCTTGCCCAGATGTTCTGCGAACATGGCGTTCATCAGTCGCTGATAAGTTGATCCCGCGTTCTTCAGACCGAAAGGCATAACATTGTAACAATACAGGCCTTTGTCGGTGGTGAAGGTGGTGCATTCCCTGTCGTCGGGATGCATCCTGATCTGATTATAGCTGGAGAAAGCATCCATCATGCTAAGGAGCTCGTGTCCAGCGGTTGCATCAACTAGTTGATCAATGCGGGGTAGTGGGAAACAATCTTTTTGGCATGCCTTGTTAAGATTTTTGAAGTAGACACACATCCTCCACCTGCCGCTAGCCTTCTTGACCATAACCAGGTTGGAAATCCATTGGGGATAGATGACCTGGCGGATGAACCCAATGCCCTGCAGCTTGGCAACCTATTCTCCTATGGCACGGTATTTCTCTTCGTCGAAGGCTCTGCGCTTCTGCTTGATAGGGTAGAAGGATGGTTTGATGCTTAACTTGTGCGTGATGATTTCAGGGGAGATACCCGGCATATCTGCATATGACCAGGCAAAGACTGTAGTGTTGTCGCGTAGGAACTTAGTGAGTTCGCCGCCAGCTCTGGGTCTAACTGAGCGCCTATGCGGACTGTCCGCTCAGGGTGCTCGTCGGAGATGCTGACAACCTTTAATGATGTTTCTGGGTTGACCGGCTCCTTCTTGACGTACTTCTTTTTGTCATCCCTGGGATCCTCGAAGATATTTGGTGGCGGAACCTGACTCCCTACCGCGAGGATCTCATGGCAGCGGGATGATCGTGCTATGGTAGTTGAATAACATTCGCGTGCCAATAACATTCGTGCTATGATAGTTGACACTGCCTGTGCCTTTGGGTGTGGGGAACTTCATGAGCAGCATGTATCCGGCGATGATGCACTTGAGCTTGTTGAGTGCTGGCCGACCAATGATGGCGTTATATGAGCTGAAACAATCAACAACTATGAACTCCGTATGTATCTCCGCCATACATGGACTAGTACCGATAACTAGCCGCATGTAATCAGAACCCAGCGGTTGCGTGACATCACCGAAGAAACTGAGCAGTGGTTCATGATCTTGGAGTAGTTTTTTGTTTTGCTTAAGGTCGTGGTAACAACCACTGAATATAACGTTGACAGCGGATCCGCTATCTACCAGGATCCTCCCGACTGACATTTTGCCTAGAATGGCATTGATCAAGAATGGGTCGTCATGGGGCAGATGTACTCCGCGTTCCTCCTCCTGTGAGAAGGTAATGGGCTCCCAACCAGACTTCGGGAGTTTTGCGGATCTTTCGTAGCGGATGTTGCAGACTTCCTTTGGGTGATTAGTTCGTGCATAACGCTTTCTTACCCTGTGAGACATGTTGGTGATTGGAGCACCTCTGTCGATGGTGTTGATGCGGCCTAAGGGCTCGATGTCGGCGATCACAGGTGGCAGTTGGCGCACCTTGAATTGCTCCATCTTGCCATCACGGTACAGGGTCTCAATGGCTGTTTTGAGAGCATTGCAGCTGTTGGTATTGTGACCGCTGTCCTCGTGGTATTTGCACCACCTGCCGGTGTTTCTTGGTTTGCCCGTTTTTGGGTATCACCTCGAGGGCGGCGGTGGGATCTGATCCTTGCATTGGTTGTATATTTCCTCATACGATGCTGTGAGGACAGTAAATACTGCGTACTGCTGAGAGGACTCCGTCTGTTTGTTGCGGTTGTCCCCATGGGATGGGCGGTTTCCCTTGTAGTGTTGGTCCTTCTGCCGCTTGTTCTGGTACTGGCTCTATTGCCACTCCCTCTTTTTGTCAGTTGGCGGTGTGCTGGGGGTTTTGTTAGCAGTCCCCTGCTGACTGGAGGAAGGTTGCGCCGATTTTGCTAGCGTTGCTGGTGGCGGTGGGGTTTCTTCGTATGTGATGAATTCCGCTTGGACATGAATGACCACCTCACTCATGAGGTGGTCGTACACCGCATTTGGATGATTGTAGTTGAGGTGATAAAGGAATGGCCCCTTGAGGAGTCCCTACTGAAAAGCCGCCGAAGCCATTGTTTTATCAAGATCACGGCATTGAGATGCCGCCGCTCGCCACCTTATGACGAATGCCTTTAGTGTTTCCTCCATACCTTGCTTGACGTTGAACAGTTGGCTTGTATTGTGGTGTCCAGCGGACAGTAGGATGAACCGAGAAAGGAAGCCGTGTGACAATGCCTGGAATGAGTCAATGGATCCTGGCGGGCACTCGAAGAACCAATTCATTGCCTCATTATCCAGCGTTTCGCTGAACAAGTGGCACAGGGTGGCATCATCGAATCCCTTGTTGTTGGTGACCTTCTTCAAGGTGTCCATATGGACGAAGGGGTCAGTCTTACAGTTGTAATGTGACATTTTTGGAGTCTTTGCGTACGCCGATCTGACAGCCTACAGAATTACAGCGGTGAATGGTCCTGGCCTGGAATGGAAGCAAAAAGTGGATTTGAAATTGGCGCTGGGGTGCCTGACTCCGCTCGAATTAACCTTTGCTCCAACTGCTGCATCCTTTCCAGTATTTGAGCGGTTGCATCGCCAGCGGGGCAGGGCCGGGCATTCCGCTGGACAGATCCTCGTCTGGAAGTGGGTGGGTTTCCCTCGGTTCTTGCCCTTGGTCTCAAGCGATGGGGTTGCAGTGATGATTCTGCCTCCTGTTCTAACATTAACTGGGGTACGGGGGGCGGCCCCTTTCCCAATAGCTCTGGTGGGTCCAGCGGGACCTGCATATGCCTGACTGGTGTTGGTATCAATGCGCCGGTACTAGGTCGGCTGTGCCTGGTGCTTCGTGACTGTTCGCTCAGTGCCGGGTTGGCTGTTGCCTCCAGCGTTCTTCTCAGTTCCTCAAAACGTGACACCAACGTGGCCACCTGCTTTTGGGCCTCGGCCTTTTCTTTGCGCTCTTGTTCACGTTCTCTGTTTTCCGTATGAAGATCAGCCAGTGCCAGCTCATAGAGAGAGGTGAGGTCTTGGCCTGGTGGGCGGCTGCTACTTGGGTTTGTCTCTCCGCCAGGGTTCACTGGGGTGCTAAATAGTGCGCGGTTAACGTTTACCGCCGGGCGGGTAGGTTGGGGGATGGCCGACTGGTCTGCCTGCTCTTCAGCGTTTCCCCCGCTATCGTTAGTCATGGTGATTGTGGCGGGATGACCTTTTGTTCAAGGGTTCCCACAGACGGCACCAATGTTAATGCTCGAAGTCCGGCAGTAGCCGATCTTCCGTTTAACGCGGGTCCAGTGGGCGGACCGCTACTCTGAGGATTTGATGGTCTCCGCTAGCTGTCACACGAGAAACAGGGCGTCAGAGGGAGACCGCATTGAGCGGTCTTCACTTCTTTCCTTGCATTTATTACTCACACCATATTATTTTATTCCATTAATTACATATTTTTTAACAACTTTCCGGATAACTTTCCTTACATTACCAAACATCGGAATAGAAAGTTCTTCGGAAAGTTCATTTCCCTTCCCATGGGAAAGACAAAGGAACTACTTTCCTTTCCGCAAACCAAACGAGGCCATATAGTATTCTCCTTGCTATTAAAGCACCACGTGCTTCTGCTTTCTCTCATAATTGGGGCGCACATACTCTTTTGCCGCATGGGACACCTGTCCGCACAAACACCACATATAGTTATGTGTATATTGTTGGCCACATGCGTCGTTTCCAACTTTCCATCAGCTATGACCACATACACACACAGATAGTGGTGATCTAATTATTAAATTAATAATTATAGGTTGGACCTTTTTTACCAATTATGCATGTGGCAGAGGCTGGGAGACATGTGAACCACACACACACATATATATATAGTTTTAACCCACAAACAAGTTGGCTGAAGAGGTCAACTAGGCACTTAATTAATGACTGACGTGCATATAAACATATCTATGTTTAATTAATGACCTTATTTCAAAAGCCTCAGTTTGCTTGCACTGTAGTTTGTTTGCATTACTTTAGCTTATGCACAGCTCACAAGCACTCTATATACTAAAATATGCTACACACTTGCAAAGGAGACAGAACTGAAGCATTGTTTATCATAATTTATGCATGATCTGCTATGCGTTAATTCAATGCCACATATAAACTATGCTTGTCTCCTATGCACACCTATTACGCATTAATAGGCATATACTTTATGTTGGTTATTTACGTGCTGCAATTAGACCATGATTTTATATACTTGTTATAACATGACACATCATTGTAACTGTGCACACGTTTGTGCTCTTATCTATGCTGCACGTGTCAACTACAACTACAATAATTGTGTGCCATATACAAGTACATAACCTCTCATCTAGACACATTGCTCACACAAACTACTTTACCATATTTATAATACCATGGGCACATATAATTAAACTTGGCTTATGTTTCTATTCGCTTGCACACGGCCATAGCTTAATTGCTAGACACATGCTACCATGCTCATAACACAATGAACACGTTCAAATGGGCTTTGCTTATTTCTCCCATACAATTGAGCATTTCACTCCACACTTCGAAATTCATGGTAGAAGCCCATAAATGAAACAACATTGCTTATACACTCTGCTTACAATTTTATCAAAGTGCACATGCAAATTATTGATGTTAATTTTTACTAATCCACATATTAATCATCTATTTTTTCAAGGAAATTCAACTATTTCTATCAAGCATTCAAGCACAACTACAAGTTGATGTACATTATCGGAGCACTTTATCCGCCAAAGCAATGGAGCGTCATGCTTGGACAACCCCAATATGATTTGGGTACACATGGTGATTCCAACTCCAACTCGCTCCAAATCGGCATAAGATAAGTAACTATATCTTATCTCTTATGCTCTTGCAATTAGAGCCTTTGCCATAACTATACATGTCTCCATGACCCTTAAGCATGCCTACAAAATGTTATTAGCAACTTTACTACAAGTACATGCTACACACATACATGCTTAAATTCACTTTCATGTGACATGCATCTAGAAGCTTGCGACACTTACGACTTAATTAAACATGTCTGAATAAACGACTTGCTCGGGTTGCGACTCGCTTGGGTATCGAGTATGGCCACAACTTGCGCTTGGGCCATGCTCCACATGCTTGAATAGCGCCTACACACTCAACTATACCCAACTTGCTCGATCATGTCCAACATGCTTTACTTAAGCCCCAAGTTCACAAACGCTTCATACTATGTCACCGGGACTACTCCCACAATTTTCTTTGGACACCCATTACACTTGCCACTATATATTGTGCGTGTTATATGGCCATAAGATCCACATATACAAATACCAATATTTTACATGTTCATACAAATTAATGGAATATTGAATTCTTCTACCATTTGTCGCTTGCAACAAATCGAATTCTTTTCGCATTCCATTAATACGAGCAGTAACCAATACAACAAAACATTCTACATATGCGCGTTTTTCGTTTCATTGTGCAGGTTAGACTAGTCTCTTCTTGCTTAAGGAGTTCGGGGACTTGTAGGAGCTAGGCGCCTCTCGGACATTGTTTATGCTTGATGACTTCATGATTATAATTCCCCAACCAAGAAGCTCCTCTAACTTGGGGACTTCAGGGACTTGCAGATACCTCTCACTATACATGGATAGTTTGCTACCTCACCAAGCATAAACAACACCCTCATGGGATCCAACAGCTACTTGCATCTTGTAGCCCTATGTTCAAGCTATGCTATGGTATCTGAAAGTGGCAAATACGTCGCTGGGAATCCACCTTCCCGGCCTTGCCAACATGCCCTCACAACTAGGCTTTTTAGACTAGAAATGGTGGTTGCTTGTTCCACATCGAAAACCATGTAAAGGAGAAGCATTTCTTCACCTATAAAAGGAATGCCTCCTCCCACAACTCAACACACCCCATTACATCTCATGTAATCCCATTGGGTCGCAAGGCCCAACACACATAGTACAACATTCAAGTGGACGTAGTTTCCCGCTAAGGTGGGAAACAAACCACTATACTTCGCTTGTGTCGCTCTCTCTCTCTCTCATTCTCTAAAGCTAACTAGAGATCCCACGGATCACTAACGTTAACACCTAATAATAAAAACCTAGATATATTTGAACTATTTTCCAAATCTTGACTTAAAATATTCTGCTTGTATTCTTCATCACATGTGCTTTGTTTTCTTCAGCTTTTAAGAATAACTCTTTCTTTTGCTATGCATAAGTTATCTACTTTTCACTATGTTTGTGCTTGCTTCTGCTGTTGATTCTAGGAGTTTCCTCAGTGGATGACTTGTCTACTTTGTAATTCTTCCTCTCTCTTTTTTTAGTAATATCATTATGTTTTTTATTTATTTTTTTTATTTTTTTAAATCGTGGTTCATCTCACCATGAATATTCATGTTTGATCGCAAATTTATGTCTTTGGATTCAATGGTGCCAGTCTCTGTCTGTATTACAGATCTGTCTGTGCCTAGTTTTTTTTATAGTAACTTGTTCAGCATTGTTGACCTTTGACTCGATTAATCATAATTAAGGACTTAAATATCCTAGAAAGGTATAGTTAAGTTAACCAACAGATTGTGTTATGGATGCTAGGATAGGAATGTCTTGTAAGCTCAATGTCTTTTTGTCTTTCCCTTTTCCTTTCCTTTCTTTCCTTCTATTTTTCTTGTTATAGCTAATTGTTCATTTTATTTTATTTGCAGGTGAAAACAGAAGAACAAATGGGATATAAGTATGGCGAGGCTTGCTTTCGTTTATGTTTCTAGTATTATGTACCATTTAGACTTAAATTTTTGTTTTATTTCGACATGTTATGCGTAGAAATACTTGGGATGTTGTTATGTACTTTGAGCATCAATATTAATCAAAATTTATTTACTTATGATATGTATTCTCATTAGATTTCCTAGCAATAGTTACAAATCAGTTTATAACTATAAAAATGAAGTCACATAAAGACTAATACATCAATTCTAAAAGAAAAAATTGATGTCCCATTAGCCAGTGGATAACAAAATATTAAGTAAGAAACGATGTAAAATTAACAAATCAATGGACATCAATTTATTAAATGACAAACGATGTCTAGTATAAGTATGAACATCGGTGCCAATCTCAAAGACTGATGTTTAATAGAAAAATGGACATCACTTCATAAAAGGAAACAATGTTAATAGAATAATGAACATCGGTCGCGTAATACAAAAAGAATGTAGATTCAATCGTAAATAGTGTGATATATGGCAAGTACCCATAAAGCTTATAAACAGCAGGCAAACTTCAAAAACACCGATGTGTAAGAGAATATAACACATCGTTTCTAGAATGAGTAACGATGTTAAAATGAATATTAGTGTTGTTGGACCTATATTTCGTTAAGCATTAAATGCATAAACATGAAGGTTTAACAATATCTAAAAACACCAATTTGATATCATAATAGCAGTTTAACATCGATTCTGGAACATAATCCGATGTTTATTATTATATGGGACATCGGTTTTTAACCGATGTCTAATTTTTTGTGATCTTTTACATCACCCACTAACACAAGGGTACAAATTTTTTTTTTACATTGGTTTCTGGCCGATGTATATGAGGAAAATTCTGGTAGTACTATACTTCTTGTGCCTCTCTCTCTCTCTCTCTTTATTTATCGTTAATTAGACCTCCCTCGATCACATACATTAACACTTAGTCTTCCCACGCTCGCTTACTTCCATTCATTAGGGCCTATTCCTAAGGCCCCACTTCATTGTATTCGCCTCTCTTAGCAAGACTTAGGGGGGCAACACTATATTATACTAGGCCTTAAATTATGTGGCCTTAATTCCTTTTAGTGTAAAGCTTAACTTCGTTATTTTTTCAGCATCAAATCTTTTTCTGTCGAACTTTTGTGTACCAACCAGAGTAGTGGCCTGATAAAGGGCTCAAAAGAGCGAACCTAGAGCAGGTTGCCCAAGGCCGACGCGGCGGCCATTGTAAAGGCCAGTGGCTAAGGAGGTCCAAGTTCCAGTGGGCTTATTCGAAGAAGTACAGAAAATAAACTTACAGAGCCAGTACTTGAGGAAGGTGATACCTCTAGTCTCATTGGGCTAGCCGCGGTTATGATTCCGTAAAGTCTGGTAGGATTTGTTGTGGGCATTGTGACCACCTTGATGCATTCGCAGGGGAAACTCTTCGCCATCGAATTGACCATGCACGTAGGGCTCATAGTCGATGGGCAGCCCTATGATGGTAAGAATGTCAAGTAAAGTGATCCCCGTCTGCCCATATTGAAAGCCAAAGGTGTTGTCTGGAGGTGTTCTAGATGCAGAATGTGGCGGCCAAAGGAGCCCGGTTGACACGTGAGGGGAGATTGAAGCACATATCGATGGTATTAGTGATACCCACGGCGTTCTAATGGGCCAAATCCCTCACTCTGACTTCGGGAAACCAGGCCATTTCCTCATCATTGACGATCGGCCAGTACCCTATGGTGCTTCTATATCTAGCATACGAAATCACCGGGAGTGCAGCGGAGAACTAGAATTGGGCGGCGAATAAGGAGCCCGTAGAGGGCCATAACATTATCCAGAAAAGGGATCCTTGGGGTAGGATCCAATCCAGCTTGTTGATTAGCAAGGATGGAAAGGAAGGGTCGCTCCACTGATGAACTGGCCATGCTCATGGCGCCCATTCTCATGCCCCAAGTATGGGCTGCCTTCTCATTAAGTTCTTCCTCTTGGTCGATAACGATTTTCTTTGGAGGAGCCATTTCTAGGTTTCTGAAGGAGATGGAGAGTTTTGGGTGAAGGAGGAAGTTTTTCTGGGTTTAGAAAGACTGAAAAAGGGTTTCGGATGTGACTGACCTAGACACTTTCATCGAGATTTAAATAAGAGATTTTGTGAGGGAAACGACGTGACGAAAAAGCGTTTTGTAGTTGCGCAACCGCTTACCCTCATTAGTGGCCTCGTTTCTGTCATAAGTCATGTCGCTTAAGCTCTCTTCAATTAGTTATGATATTTGTGGGCCTGATCTCGACGCCTGGGCGGCAATGTTTGAGCCCAAAAGTATTTTTGGCAATATCTTCTAAAGGATTGCGCATAGCGGGTCGATACATGCGGTCCAAAAATAAACCTACTATGGTTTTGGGTTACAGTTTCGCCCATTCCAAAGTCCATAAGGAAACAAGTCTTTATAAGATTCAAGTAGTAGAGACCAATTAGGAATCTTCAATCAATAATCCTTCTATGGAAAGGAACTGCCGAAACCCTAGGTATAATACCAGGTTTCAAGGGTAAACAAGGGACAACCTCTCAATCAACTAATCTCTCAGATTATCCAAAGTCTCTCCGGAGCAACCTACCTTCCACCTAGTTGATACCAGCAAAGTCAGGGTTACGCCTAGCAACCCAGCGAAGCTAAAGCCACCCTTTAGCAAACCTTGCGCTTTCTCCTACTTCCTAGTGATTGCTCTGCTTAGCCTACAATGCAAAGTATCGATTCGGTGACGCAAGAGATCACAACAAAAGTCCTTATCTGTAAGGCATAGAAAAGAACCTTGTAACGAGGTTAGTGATCTCCTCGTCCACAACGTTTGAAGAAGAAGTCAAGTCAAGGGAAGCCCAGACTACTACACCCTCGGTGTTGGCACGCTTGAGCAATCATCACAAGCAAAAGAGACTGTTTTCTATTCCAAACTAGGCCGAAGCTTAACAATTATTACTAACTAGGCTTGTTAATTGGCATGCATTATTCTGGAAACTATGAATCCTATATACCGTTCTGGTGAAACAATCGGGCAACTAGAGAAAGTTGGTGCTTGAACATTTCTTGCAATTGAGGAAATGTAGTTATTTTGGATACTACACTGAATATTTGTTTTGACTAATATGTGGATTGAGTTTTTTTTTATAAGATAAGATAAGATAATGTGTGGATTGATTTTAAAGTTACATTTTTTTTTCATCAGGGTGTCACACCACATTAATGTTTCTCGAACAAACTGGACCTTGAGTTTCAGTAGGACACAGCAATAATGACTTTTTGAATGGAGTGTTATTGATACCTTTTGAAGTTTTGTTTATTCAGCCAAGAAAAGAAAGAAAGATAATGTTTCATGGAAAGATTTCGACTATAGAGTGTCTTCATTGGTCTTTTAAGCTCTTGCGCAGATTCTTCTTATTGTCTTCTAGTTTCTTACATTGTTTGCATTTTTGATCTGTTGCTTTGTCTCTATGTGGTGTTCTTTCTGGGCCAATTGGCATTTTTGTGCTTTCTTTTTGGTCCCTATAGGTTATTGTTTGACTGGTTCAGCACTATTATCCCCCTTTAGTTTTGTTCTGCTACGTGCATGCTATCCCTCTCATAGTTTCATGCCCAAATTGAAGAACACAATGGAGTGATATAAAGTCTGAATCCCGCAATTTACGATAAACTAAAGTTTGTTTTGAAGGATATCAGGATTATGTGTGCCTTACCAAACTAAGATTACTTTCTATTGTTGTAATAGGAGAAGATTGTTCTAGATGTCTAGTTCTAATTAGAATAGGATTCCTTGTACTTAAAGATTATGTACTTGTATCCTCTATATATAGAGGCTCCAATTATCAATGAAAGACACAACAATTCTCCCAATTCTCTCTACTCTTTTCCTAAAACATGTTATCAGCATGAGCCCTAACCCTGAATCAGGACCACCTCCTGCGAGCCAACATCTTTGTGCACGGTTTTGGGAAGAAAACCACAAGGCTACAAGGAAAAGAAGAACAAGAAAATCATGCATCAAGTAAGTTTTAAATTAAAGTTCCTACTTTCTGAATTTTAATTTTATTTTATTTTCTTCGAGGACCTCCAAAATCCCTTCTTCTATATCCCACCTTTCTTATAACATGAGTTCGATAAAAGAATAAAAGCAGTACTATGGGGGTTCACGCTAAGCTACGAACTAGGAGTGTTCGTGGACCTAAGCTACGAACTAAGAGCGTTCGTGAGCATCTAAATTTGAACCACCATTCAAACATCACTGTTTCGGTCTAATCCAAATTTCTTGCAAAAAACAATTTCTTGGTAGCAAAGAGGCTCAGAAATCCTTAATTAGTTGTCGTGGAAGTGTTATACTTCGAAACTAATCTATTTTCCAAGAATATATGTAATGGCATTTTGCCTTAAACTATTATCAATAAAGAAATCTGTTATAACTCTTTTGCAACTAGGCCCATCCAATTAATTGTGATGTCTAGGAAAATAGTTGAGATAACTGGTACTTAAGCGAGCTTTGCTCCATTGACATCTCCTCTTACTTTCCTGGTTATGCTTAATTGGAGTTACCAAAAGGATTGAGTAACGACCATTAGTCGAGTATTGATTATAATTATTTTGGTTTAGATTTTGAATTAGAAACTTTGATGTAATCGTTGGCTATTATTAATAAAGTGTCGATTCTTTTAATTCGAGCTTTATTTAAATAGGTATGTTTCCCGGAGAGCTAGAATTAATGCCTCACTGTTAGTACTACCACGCACACCATACCTTGACATAGGCAATTATTCCTTGAGATGATGCCTACTCGATCTTCTGTGACTACGATTGCAGGGCCATCTAAATTGATTCATGGTCAAGGACCAGCTCAATTTCTGTTGTCAAATGGCATATTGATTAATGTCACTGAATCTCTTTATGCTCCTAGGGCCGAAAGAACCCTTTTGAGCTTTAGAGATATTAGAGCCAACGGTTTTCATGTGGAAACACATAGTGAGAATGGACATGAGTTCCTTTGCATTACCTCTAATGACTGCGAATGAAAACGATTATTAGAGAAGCTTATGTGTCGCTCTAGTGGGTTATATGTAACTATACATACTAGCAAATACTCGACTGACAGAAGGTTTCATACTATCACCAGACTCTGCAGGGCTACCCAAACGCCATATCATGGGCCAGGTCTAACACCTACCATGATGGTGCTCACAGTGGGTGACACCTTGGGTGACAGAGGCCCCGGGCCTGCCTGGTAGAACTCACCAAAGTATACACCAGAACTTGCTATAACTACAAAGGGATGAACTGCATCCCACATCGAAGAAATGAGAAACACCTTTCCCATGCCCAAGTATATAAGTTAAGCTCAACCATCTTCAAGAGGGTAATAACTTCTTCTTGACTATTACTCTATCAAATTACATACATAGCCTAATTTCAGCATCGGAGAGGCATAAACTATTCGGTACGGTTTATACCACTTAACGTTGTGTATTTCATTTGACAGAGACCTGGAGTTATCTTGGTACACCCACTAGCACTAGAGGGTATAACACTCTGCCTGACGTACAGGAAAAGTCACAAGAAACATGGGCGCCGTCTATGGGAATCAGTAGCACTACCCTCTCTATATGATAACTGAGCAAGAAGAGGCAGCGAGCGTGGATAGAAGAGTCGTCAGGGAATTGGTTTTTATTCCAGCACCTCAGCATTTGAGACACCGAACACTAGAATTGAAACTCATGGACTGGGAGCCTTAGACCCTGTAGCAGGCAGCAACTCCTCACCAGTCCGGGAACCTCTAGCCCCAGTTTCAGAAATGGAAGCCATGCCAGCGGAGATCACAGCCTTCCGTGAACAAAGTCGGATCGACTAGGAACAACAGAGAATTGATCGAGAGACTAATCTCCTCTCGTAGCAGAGGCTGCAGAAGTTAGAGGATGAAAACACGACACTCCCTTGCACGCTAGACAGGCAACACCAATAGAATGAAGCCCTTACTCAGGCCCTCACTAAGGCCTCACAACCTTTTGTCCAGAGACAGCAGTGGCCCCGGTGACTACAGCCATAGGAACCCTCGGAGTAGGATCTTCCAGAGTAAATACCGTTGGCCATAGAATAATGCACCTACTAATCCAGCTGCACCCAAAGAGTCTAAGGGACTTGCGGCCCCCTCCCCCGCCAACGCTGGAGCAGGCAGAACACCCGGTAACCAACCCCAACACGACGCTCCTTATACAAATGATCCATTCCTTGGCAACCCTACAAGCGAGGGTGGAAGCAAGCGAGAACCGAGAATCATGGTGCCCTGTAACCACCTTTGATGATCGATTGGGACCTTTCACACCAACGGTCCGGAACGCCGTCTGCTCAAACGCCACTAAACCGCTAAAAATTGACTATACTGGAGTGGAAGACCCGTATCAACATTTACAGGCTTTTTGTTCACAAACAACTGCCAAGGGGTACACGGACCAGGTCTGTTGCAACATGTTTCAGGAAACACTGTCTGAGAAAGCCTTGAGTTGGTTCTACAAGTTGCTGGCTAGTTCTATAGGATCTTTCAAGGGACTGGCAAACAAATTCGTAGCCCGTTTAATCATGCGCACCGATGGGATCAACACTCCAATGGCGTTACTGAAGGTATAGTAGGGAGAGAACAAAGCATTGAAATCCTTTATCAACATATGGCAGTTAGCCACGGCCAAGTTCTGGGACTTAAACAAAGAACTGGCAGAAATAGCTTTCAGACGGGGTTGCAAACTCTGAGACTTCCTCTACGAGATTAATCACCACCCCCAAGTGAGCTACGATGAGCTAATGACCACCACAATTACACATGTACAAGTAGAGTTCGAAACATATAGGGATAGCGTGAAACAGGAAAGGAAGAAAACAGCAACCATTTCGATCCTGGTGGCAAGGGACGAGCCCAAAAAGAGAGAATGGAGCCAAGACAGTGGCCGGCCACCCTACCCAGCGAGTAAGCACGGCAAGGAGTCTTCATCTAGGGTCAGCGAGTACTTAAACAAGTTGTATCACTGGGAAGAAAGACCGCAACAATAATATCCCAAGACGAAGCCCCCACCCAGGTATGAAATATTCACTGTTCTGAATGCTTCGTACGAGACCATCTAGAACGAGAACAGAGATGAGACCCCGACCACCATCCCAAAAATTCCCAAAGAGTAAATTTACCCAGCAGGACACCGGAAGATTTTGCAGTTACCACAAGGATGCCAGGCACAACACCAACCTCTATGTGGCTTTGAAAAACACCTTTGAGACGCTCATCTAGAATGGGAAACTCCAACGGTACCTGCCTTCCAAAGTGGTGGGCGCAATTGACATGTATGGACAGATCCTCACAATCCACCGAGAGGGGGGGGCACCAAAAGATCAACCCCAAAAGAATAAGCGAAGTACCATATCCGGGCATGCTGAGGTTTTCAATTTCCATAAACCTTGGAAAGAAGGCAATGTATTCTGATGGAAGTCGATCGCTTTCCTAAAGGAGGAGGAAGGAAACCTCAAGATGCCTCACTACGACCCTTTCCTCATCACGCTTCAAATGGATCACTACATCACTCACCATGCCAAAAAAACTATCAGACGACAGAAGACTGATTTTCTGTCGTCTGATTTTTTCAGATGACATATAAATTAAATGTGTTGTCTGAATAAATATAGAAACCATACTTGTTTTATTTTGAATATATAGCCAGATTCGGACGACACTTATATGTTGTCTAAAAAGATTAAAAAAAAACCCTAGCAAAAATTTTAGATTTTCTTCCAACAAGTTGAGTCTTTTCCCTCTCAAGAACCCAAAGTCTATAGCTGACTAATCAATGGGGTGTTCAGACAACACAGTTAAGAAATTGTGTTGTCTAAATAAGGTGAGTTTGACTTTTTTTTGTTTTAGGTTTCTTTTGGAATAACATAAACCCTTCGTGAAAAACTCTCTCTCCTTCAGCAAAACCCCCTCTTCCTCTCCATCTCTCTCATTTCCTTCCCCAAAACCCTGCAACCTCCCCAATAGACCACCGCAATCACTCTCAATCAAAAACCAACATGCTCCAAACTCGCCTCTTCCTCTTCTGGCTCAACCCCCGTTCAGATCTAATCCCCAGAAGGCTACTTTTCCCAAAGACAATGGTTTTTTTAATTAGGAGTTTAGGGTTCTTCTGATTTTGGAGTTTGTCTGGTTTCTTACATTTTTCTCATGATTTTTCTTATTGCAGATTGAAATTGATGTAATCTTTCTCGCAAAGGCGATGATTCGAGGCGTGGCCGGAGGAGGTTCGACCTGGCGTAGACTCGTGGGGCGAAGGGAAGGCAAAGTGGTGAGGACTCTGTGGGCGAGGACTACTTATACAGGCTGGGCAAAGAGGCTGATAACAAGAACATCACCGTAGGATCCCGGGACGGCGTCGTCGATGATCTTTTCTCGGCAAAACCCTCAATCGAGGCTCTGATATCGTCTTTAATTATCGATAAAAGGTCACCAGGTCCTTCCAGTACATGCAAGGTGATTATTACATTGCGCCTCTCTTAATGGTATGATGGACTTCGATAACCTTCTCGACTTTGAGAATAACGACCCACTCCTCAACCCTCTGCTAATAAAAGGTGGGTCTTCTCTCCGGCCTCTTCGATTTAGTATTTAGGTTTTCTTGCTTTCTCACTTTACTTTCTTGATTCATTTAATTTTTTTGGTATGAATTTTGCTCTCTTAGAACTTTAAATTTCATTCTTTCTTTTTGTTCTTGACCTTTTCAACTCTTAAGGTCAATTGAATGTGATTACTGTTCGAAACTGTCATCGCAGGCGAGTATGTCCGGCCTCAACCTCGCAAAGACCTCCAATCATATGGGACGCAAAACCCTCTTCCCAACCCCAACAAGTGAGCTTACCTTTCACTGTTTCATTGTTCTGGGTTTTTCGTTTTCTTGGGAAACAACTGGATTCGAAGGTTTTTAACTTCATTTCTTGTGAACCCACAAAATTTTTGCTCTGTTTTATAGTTGGGTTATGCTAATTTTTCCATAAAGGAGTTTCCTTTGTGTCTTATCTTTGGTGGTCTTGATGTTTGGTTTAGTGTATTGAGCAACTTGATTTTTATGCTCTATGCTCAAGTTAAATTCTAGAAAAAAAAAAAAAAAAAAAAAAAAACAGGTTCCCAATATCTGTTGGTATTCAATCTATTATTTGTATTGCTATTGTGGATTATGTATTGGTGTAAGGTTAATAGCTGGCAGGAAAGTTTTGGCAATGGGGATGAAGGCTTTGTGTTGGTTTTCTCTATGTAATGCTAGTTATCCTTTGTGCTACTGTTGAATTTTGTGCTACTGTAGCATAACAACTTTAAATTGTGTTTTCAGTCATGGAATGGATAGATTCTTTCTGTGTTAAACCAAAGAACATGTGTGTACTTGAAGCTAATTTGTGCATGAAGTAGTTGCTACAAGTTGAGTTTCAACGAATCCTCTTTTACTGGAAATAATGGGCAGGCAATTCCTAGATATTAATTTGATTAAAATCTGGACTTCCTGGATGTTATGAATGCTTTGTGAATGATGTATTTCTTATGTCAATGCAGTTATTTCTGGTAATGACTTAATAATCTGTTTTGTTTTTATCGTGGGGCAAGTAAATGTTTAGGCACTTAGTCTTTGGCTTGATAGTTCTCTTTCTTGCTTCCTTCTATTGTCTAGCTTTTCATTTGGAATAATACATTACTACACAAATGCCTATTGCAGGTGCACATCTCTTTGGCAGGAGACAAGCACATGCGAGTGACGTGGGTCACTGGTGATAGATCTGCTCCTTCAATTGTTGAATATGGAACATCATCGGGAAAATACAGCTCCGTAGCTCAAGGAGAAAGTACTTTGTATAGTTATATGATCTATAAGTCTGGACTGATACACCACACTATTTGCAGCCTCGGTGGGATACCTTTGGTGAGCTGGTTCAGCCACTCGCAAGTGCAAGGCCATGGATGGTAACCCAGGGAAACCATGAGAAGGAGAGCATACCATTCTTGAAGGATGGGTTTGAATCCTATAATTCTAGGTGGAAAATGCCGTATAAAGAGAGTGGATCGAGCTCGAATCTTTATTACTCCTTTGAAGTTGCAGGTGCTCATATTATCATGCTTGGCTCGTATACTGATTATGATGAATATTCAGATCAATACAAGTGGTTGAAGGTTAGTTGCTTCTTCTTTCTTGTCAGAAGGAATCCTATTTATCTGCTACATTAATTTATAGACATTAATAAAATACTTCGATTCATATTCTTGCGTAGCATTCATCAATGATATCTTCTATATTATAGATGTTTAGGTTATGCCACATACTCAACTCATATAAATCCTGACCGCCCTGCTCTGCTTTTGGAGTGTAGTACCATTGCCTAGATATGTTGATTGTGCTGGATAACATGTGCATATGGTGTACCCTTTCACATATAACCTATGTTGATCTTACCTTTCTGAAAACTCAAAGAAGTTGTATACTTGGTAGTATGTATCCACATATACTAAAGCAAGTAAACTCATTCCAATAAAGATAAGGAGTAAGGTAGTGAAAAGCTTTGCAGCCTGAACTGCGGAAATAATCAAACACGTATAAAAAAGGAAATATATGGACATTAATCCATTTTGGGAGTTGGTCCAAGTGTAGCCCTTTAGCACATCAGCTTCAACCTTATTTTCTTGGTTATAAGTAAGAAGTTCTCAATGTTAATCAGAGAGCAAGCCTTGAGAAATGAGAGTGCACATTTGAATATAACAGTGTGGAATGAGCTTCAATAGTAATACCTGAAGGGCATTCTGCTTCATCTTTCATTCCTTAATGTTACGATCTATCTATGCTGTTTTCTTTTCATTTTTTACTCACGCATCTTTGAGTTATTTTCTTCTTCATTTACCTCTCTTGACATCAATCCTTTCGTATCAATCAAGGGGTTGTTTAGGTACACATGTAACAGAATTTTTGTCATTCTTCTTAAACTGCAGGCTGATCTATCAAAGGTAGACCAACAAAAGACACCTTGGTTGCTTGTGCTATTTCATGTTCCCTGGTATAATAGTAACAAAGCTCATCAAGGTGAAAGGGACAGCATGATGGCAGCAATGGAGCCATTTCTTTATGATCATCTTCAAATGCGCCTATTTAGGTCAAATCTGGCAAGTTACTAGAAGATCTACCAACCAATCGTTCCTCGAAAGTGTCCTCTATAAAACCCAGCAAAAGTGTGGGAAAAAGGAAAAGGTTAGGGTTTTGATTTGATTGGGTTCGTTTAAGTTTCTATTAATTTGATTGGGTTTTCATATTATGTGAACTTTCACATAATCTAATATCAAATTCTGGATAAGATAGGTTAGGTTTTTGTCTAATTTTGCATATCGAAAGAGCTACGAGCTCACTTTGTAACTCTGTTTAGAAGATTTTGATTTTGATTTTTTTTTTGGTTTCTGGCTTTACTTTTGCCAATACATGTTAGAAAGGCAAACAAATCTGGAACAACAAATAGTAATTATCTGGTATGAGGGTTTACATTTTGAAACTGAGTATATAAAATTGGTACATAATAGGATTACATACCTAGAGACGCATGAGAAGAAGAATTTTGATATCAATTATACTGAAGTGGCTCTTACCGAACTAGATAATATATAAGCAAGTAATTTTAGGGTCTTAGTCACTTTGTGGTTGTCAATGCCTATATATTCCAGTTACAGATTCCATGCAATGTTTGGTGTATGAAGCTTGATAAGTGTATTTTACTAGGAGAAGGGATTTGAAGATGCAGAATGAGTCAACGTAATGGTGGTCAGAAGTTGGAGCTGCACAATTCAGTACGAGAGGTGGGTTGTTTCTTTTATCCAGAATTACAATAATATTGGTGTATATATATTTTAGTCAACAATGTGAAAGTCTATAGGCTGTACTATGTGACATAAGGCTTGGAAATCTTCAGTAGCATGAGATGTGATTGTTTTCTTTTGGGATTTACTGCTGCCAATATATGTTAGTTCATAATGGTTTACATAGAGTTGATTTTCTAGTTGCTGTTAAGTATGGGATTGTAGATCCAAGTACCACATCAATTATGGGATTAGTTTGTTACAGAAACCCAGAGGAGATCCCATGGGGTCAGTTTGGCGCCGATATTATTGAGGAGTCTACTGGAGTATTCACTGACAAGGACACCTAATTTGATTCACACTACATGTTTTTCATGCTGTGAAGTGTTAACTGTATCTTCTCTACTACTACTTCTTGCTTATCACTAAGAGATTTATGATATTGTTATTTATATTACTGGCTTGCAATTGAGCTTCATGAATTGGATGTTTGATTTGTTTCAGACTTTGTTCAAAACTCTTGCAATATCATTCTCGACAATGACACTCTTCACCGGAATCACTCCTTTGTACGGTTCTAGCCTTGTATATGCAGGTCCTACAAGCCTTCTGTGGGGTTGGGTGGTAGTATCATTTTTCACCTGGTTTGTTGGACTTGCCATGGTAGAGATCTGCTCTTCTTTCCCGGTTAATCCCTTCTCTTCTCACTTTTAATTCCTTTCATGTTTATATTTCAATATTTTGTTGTTGCATACCTTGCTAAATTTATGTGTTTGTGTTGTCTGCAGATTGCAAGAATTATATAGAACAATGGTTGTCTTCTCTTCAAAACTTTGATGCCTCAATTAGCTGATATCTCTGGAGGATTGTCCGCTTGAAGAATCATAGCTGTTACATAATTGGCTAAATTAAAGCTTTTGCTATACTTAGTCACTCTAGATTAGTATAGTTGCTCCAGATAGTAGTTTGTTTGCCTTATGAGTTTATTGAGCTAATGCTCATTAGGTTTATGTATGAAACAATTGTGGATGTATGTGTTGACTGTAATGACAGATTGAATAATAACAAAATGAAATCCAGATATGTTGTTACTTGTGTGCACTCAAACAATAGAAAATTGTCATATGAAATAAAAAGCAACGACAAAATGAAATCCAAATATGTTGTTGGACATATCTAAGAACAACATAAACAAGAAAAAATATGTTGTTACTTGTGAGCAACGACAAAATGAAATCCAAATATGTTGTTGGACGTATCTAAGAACAACAGATACAAGAAAAAATATGTTGTTACTTGTGCATTCAAACAACAGAAAATTGTCATCTGAAATAAAAAGCAACGACAAAATGAAATCCAAATATGTTGTTGGACGTATCTAAGAACAACATATACAAGAAAAAATATGTTGGTACTTGTGCACTAAAACAACAGATAAATGTTATTGTAGGCTACTAAAAACGATAGATAAATGTAATCTGAACTATATGCTAATGGCAGTTAACTGTTATTAGAATTTGAATAAAACAACACTAAACTGTTATTATAAGTCCATTCAGACAACAGATAGGATTTCATATCTTCTACTTTGGTGCATTCAAACCACGAAAATCTGTCTCTGGAATAAGCATTAGATCACATAAATGACAAGGAACTGTTATTTATTTTCAGATCACATCACATTTATCTGTCGTCTGAATTCATTAATACAAAGCTAACTCATGTCTTGATTTCATCAGACAACAGAAGACCTAAAAACTTTCTGTCGTCTGATACCCCCAAGAGACGGCACCTTACTTGACAACAGAAATTTTTTTTAATCAGACGACAGATCTCCTCTGTCGTCTGATTACTTTTCTGGCATAATGACTTCCAGGGTATTAGTGGATACTGGCGAGTCTGTCAGCGTACTATTTCGTGATGGATATAGAGCATTGAATCAAGGACGATCGAAGTTGTCATAAGATAACGAACCTTTAATAAGTTTCTCCGAGGACATCGTTTAGCCACTGGGATCTGACTACCTGTTAATGCTCAAAATACCGCCAAAAGGTGTTGGCTTCCGATTACCTGGACGAAGGTCCAATCTTCCAATATGTTTTGAGTTCATGAACTCCGGCTATCTGTCAAGAGAAATACAACGGCGCCAAGAGGGGAGACCGCAGTTAGCAATCTTCACTCCTCTGATGCTAAAGTTAGACAATGTATTTATATTAACACAGTAGCGGTAGGTAGCTATTAAATACGTAAATGAATGAAGAGAGAGAACTTGACATTTTATAGGTGGAATAGTGAGTTACCTCAGTCTTGTTTTCAATGTAGGACTGATATGCTTCAGTCTGATAACTTTTGGTCCTTTCCGCAGGGATGTTTCGGCTTGGAATTGGTTTGTCGATGAAGGTTGGCTTGTTGTGTTCTCGGAGGTCACACCGTCAAGGCTAATCCGACACAGTGAGATGGCTTGGTATGAGTGTTGATTATGGCCTGCAGATACCATGTATCTATAAGTCCCCATTCAAGGAGGAATTTCTTAGTTGGGGAGTTTATTACCACTAAGGCAGAGCCTTAGGTTACATGTCAGGCGTAATCAGTGCGAGTGTGTCGTCAACCATGGACTTTGTTTGAGCAAGTGCTTCTACCCGTTTGGGTGGGCCCTTGCTGGGCCCTCCAAGGAGCCCCCCACTCCCCGGCTAAGAAAGACCTCCATTTGGTCGGGTGATTGTTTAGTGAAGGGAGCTATTTGACAGCGTGAGGCGGCAGGTAACGATCCCACTCTTTCAGTGCCTTAGTGTCGGGAGTTTAATGGCCTGATCAATGGCTGCCGTGGGCTATGTTAACACGCCCCTTAATCTTTCCTGGAGGATAAAAAAAAAACTTGACTGCACTGCCTCGTAGAGATTGGTGTACAGATAAAAAATAGGGGTGTCCATTGCTGGATATCTCCCTGCCAAGTATGGACTATGTCGGTTACTACGACTATGTTTCCTTTTGGCTGATGGAGTGACGATGTCGGGGAACTAGGTTCGTTAACGGTTAATGGGGTGTGGATCGGGAATGAAACTGGTTTACTGCGACGTAAGTTATCGAACAGTTGCGTTGGCGGTTCAGTTGTTGGTGAAAACAAGATGTTAGCGGTGAAACAAGGATGTTGGCGGCGAAACAACAGTTGTGGCGGTGGTCTAGTTTTCGTTGGGTAATCTTAGCGGAAAAATAGTATTGTTGTCAAAGAATGACTCATTAGCGACAAGCGGCCATGACAGGCTGTGGCCTTTTATATTTTGAGTTTTTGATAGGATTCGGAGCGATCTTCTGACAAGGTAAGTGACACGTGGGGATCACTTATTGGGATGGCGTGCACAGATGCGTCGCTTCGCAACCATTGTCGGTTTGCTATAAATGCAGCATTTATGACTTCGTGGGTTATATCGAGGCGACATCTCGGTTAGTGGGGGTACGTGGTGCAATCTTGCGTGGTGGTTACTTTTTGTCGATGAGGAAGATTTGTTGAGGGAATTTGTATTTAAGGGGGAAACGAAGCCAAGTTTTCTTCACTTTACCCTATTCTGCAAACTCTTCTTCGTCTTCTTCACTGAGAGAGTGAGTTATAGAGTAACAAAAATTGAGTGATGGAGCAGAAATTGAGTGGAGAAGCCGAGATCATCTTTCGCTTGCTCTGTTGTTCTTCAGTCTTCGTTTTGGCAAAGTTGAGGTATGCTTTCTTTTTTTGAGATTTTGTATTCCTGGTTGAGTTTGCCCTTTTTTTTCTTTTTTTTAGGTGTATATGCTTCATACGGGTCGTACAAATACATTTATGGTTTGATGTCTGTTGTGTTTGAGGGTTTGGGAATTTTGGTTTTTCTGGGTTTTGAACAATTTTGTTCTTGAGTGAATTCTTGTGACTAATGGCATAGGGTAGGTTTAGATCTAACTTCATTGCTAACTTCTAGGTTAGAGCATTTATGGGGCATGCTAGACTTTATCAATATTTCAAGTAGCGAAGAATCTGCATCTGACGTGTCGTCGCTTAACTCGTCGGAGAGAGACTTTATTGACTCGTTGTGTCATCCTACTTCTGCAAGAGGTAGCCTCGAGGAACAACTAGACATAGTTCTGCTGCTAACCATTTCCCCGCCACGGATGGCGTCGCAGCAGAGTGATGAGCAAGAGATTGTTGGCCAAAGTGAGGAGGCGGTGAAGTCGTACAGTAGCGAGGGTAGTGTTGGTTCTTCAGGTCAAAGTGACGAGGGGTTAAAGTTGAGGAGGGGCAAAGTTATCCTCCTACCAATTTCTCTTAGATCCTCAACGATGGTACTTGGGTGGAAGAACCTTCCTCTACCATGTCGTGGCGAAAGATAAATAAGTTGAGAGAACGATTTCGGCTACCCGGCATCGTGAAATTGTGGCCGCTACAAAAGGATGAGAAGGCTACCAACTTAGCGGAGGGTTATGTCGCTATTCACGAAGCATCCTCCACCACTGTGTGAAATTGCCATTACTTCCGAGTATGCAGTATCTGCTGCACGAGCTGAATGTTGCGGTTGGCCAGGTTTCCATAAACATGTGGAAGATGTTGCTAACTTTGACCGCCTTATGGGATTTTTCAGGATGCGAGTTTCCTATAATGGTGGAGGTTTTATTCTTTTACGAGTTGACGTACAGTGAGAGAAAGAAATGAGGTGGCACCGTGACTTGGCTGAGCAAAGAGAGAAAAATAAAATGACCGAGGGGAACATTGCCAAGCTCGATGGTGCCCTCCTTGACGTTAAGGAAAAGTTCAAGTGTGCGGTTGACAAAACTATCGCTGATACCACCACCATCTCCAATCTGAACTCCGAGTTAGCAACCATGAAGATGGAGAAAACTGAAAGGGAGGATACCATCTCCCAACTGCAAGAGGCACTTACCGCAAAAGAAAAGGAGTTAGTGGACTTCCAGTCTGCTAGGCGGGAGGAGTTGACGAAGATGGCAGAGGATGAGAAAGCAAAGGTTGGCTTGGAAGTAGTGGAGGCCTTCAAAAGTTCGAGGATTTCAAGGAGCTTTTGACAAGTGCCGGTAGGCAAGGTGCCGCCTCCAACTTTAAGGAGCTTAAGGGGAAAGGGTATTTGAATTTTGACAAGATTGTTGCTGATCGAGCTCCGTCAAGTCCCTTGGCAGGTGAAGATGTTGAGGAGTCCGGGGATGATGAATCTTTAGAAGCTGGGTCTTCTGATGATGGTGAAGGAAGTGGTTCTTCTTGGGAGGATGACGTTAGGTCAAATGGTAATCTTGAGACTCCAACGCCGACAAGTAAAGTTGAGAAGAAAAAGGAACTGTTCGTCAAGTTGTTTAGAGGCGTCGCCGCAGCGATCGTGCTTTAGGTTCTTCCCCAAATGTTGACAAGGATGTTCAGAAGTAGAGTTCTTGGAAGTTAGGTTTTTTTTTTTTGGTAACATTGTGGCGGTGTAAACACTATGCGTTGAAATGTATGGAAACTATTGGTTGGGGAGTCCCAACTTTCCTTTTGAAATGTGACGCTTGTTTTGTTTTCCTGCACATGATGAATGCTTTAACCGCTAAGTCTTTTTTTGTACTGTGGTAGAATGCGTGTGTGTGTGTGTTTTTTTTTTTTTTTTGTATGTCGATGGAACATGAAAGGAATTAAGATTGGTCCGCTAATTGCACATATTGTCCTTGCCTGTTTTATGGGCGAAAGGTTTTGGCCTGGGCAGACTTGAGATGTTTTTTTTTTTTTGGTGTGCATGTGTGGGACAATGGTTTGAATAATTCCTCGTTTCATTGACGACGGGGTGGATAGTGCTTATAAAAAAGGTGTACCCATAGGGTAGCTTTTCTTAGCTAAACTTTGCAAAAATTAGCTAAGTAAAGATGCTCGCGGGCATATTGTCACACTACTTGTAGTAGTAGCGGAGATGTTCAATGTTCCAAGGATGGGTGGATGTGATGCCTTCCTTGTTCTTTAAGTAGAATGTGCAGGGACTCACCACTTCTACAATTTGGTAAGATCCTTCCCATGTTGGGTGGAGTGCTTTAGGTGGTGGAATGACTTCTTTCATCACCCAATCTCCGAGTTGGAGATTCATGGCCTTCACACGATTGTTGTAGAAAAGCGACACCCGCTGCTTGTTTTGCAAGTTGTGCAAGTGTGCTTTGTCTCATTTTTCTTTGAGTAGGTCCTTGTCAAGGTTGACGCCTTCAACATTTGTCGTGTCGTCATAACCATCAACCCTAGCCGTAGGTTGGGTTACCTCGATGGGGAGAACCGCTTTTGTGTCGAACATCATGCAGAAGGGGGTCTCGCCATTGGCGGATGTTGGCATTGTCCTGATGGCCCATAGAATTTCCTGGAGCTTTTCAGCCCATAGACCTTTCTTGTCCTCCAACTTCTTTTTTGGTAGCTTCTTGAAGATTTTGTTGGCGGCCTCAACCTGGCCATTGGTTTGGGGATGTGCCATACAGGCGAAACGCATCTTGGTGCCTAGGTTGGCAGTGAAATTGATGAGTTCCTCAATGTTGAACTATGTTCCGTTATCGGTGATGATTGTGTCAGAAACTCCATAATGGCAATAGATGTTTTTCCAGAGGAAACGTTGCACTTTAATGGTTATGATGGCCGTTAACAGTTCAGCCTCGATCCACTTGCTGTCGTAATCGATGGTGACGATTATGTACTTGAACTGACCCTTGGCGGTTGGTAATTTGTCGACAATGTCCAACCCCCATGTTGAGTGGATCCATGATGGACAGGGGTTCTACTGGTGCATGTGGGAGGTTAGCATATTGTTGGCATTTATGGCATGACCGTGATATTTCCTTGGCGTCATCCCTCAATAATGACCAGAAGTATCCCTGAAGCATGGTGTGGTTGGCGAGTGATCTAGCGCCTTAGTGTATTTTTGCTAAAACTTGTTTTCCTTCTTTTGTCGTCAGACACTTCAAGTTAGGATGCGTTAATCCTTGGCAGTAGAGCTTTCCATTTTGGATGTTGTAGCGTGTTGCCATTCACACTAATCTTCATGCTTCGACCTTGTCAGGTGGCAATGTGCAGTCAAGTTTGTACTTCAGTATTTCGTCCATCTAATTTGGGCTTACATCGACTGTGTAAATCTCCACCAGAGTTTTGGTATTGTTAGGCACTTCCGGAATGCTGCTCTCTAGGAACTCGGCCTTGGCTCTCCAAGAGTCAGCCTTCTCTTTGATCTCCCGCAAGGGTTCTAGCTCCTTCTTCAACGCATCGGCCATTCCTTCTAGCTCGGGGACCCGCTTTGTACTTACATGACCATTTGGCAAGCATAATTAGCTATAATGAGCTACGCTCATGCTACCGCCAGCTGCACCAACATCCACCAACGGTGTGACCTACGGAAACTCAGCCAAGCGGGCTATCACTTGAGCCTCGGCTCACCCCTAGATCACTGCTGACACACTGCCATGCGCCGCCCCAAGATCGCCTCTCTGAGGCATCAGAAGTTGGGAACTGAAGCATATCAGTCCCACATCGAAAACAAGGAAGATGTCAGCCTCTTCCTCACCTATAAAAGGTTCACTCATCTCTCCTCATTAATACGCATTGATTACTTACCTACTATTATTTTGTCAACACAAATACATTGACTAACTTAGGCATCAGAGAAGAGAAGACCGCCCAACGTAGTCTCCCTCTAACACCCTTTGTATTTCACCTGACAGATAGCAGAAGCTCTGAGAACATCACAAGTAGCGGTCCGCCCACCAGACCAGCTTTAACCGAGATTTTGGGCTACCGCCCAATCTTTAACATTAACATTGGTGCCATCTGTGGGAATCCTTGAACAGAAGGCCATCCCACCACAACAATCACCATGACTAATGGTAGCGAGGGAAACACAGAAGAGCAAGCGGATCAGTCCGTCAACCCCCATCCCACCAACCCCGTGACTAACGTTAACCCAGCGATTAACGTTAACCGTGCATTATTCAACACTCCGGTCAACCCTAGTGTGGAACCCCAGGCACATCCCAGGTCCCGCTGACTCAAACTGCAGCAGAGGCCCGACCGGGCAGTAGTCGCCCACCAAGCCAGGATCTCGCCGCTATGTATGAGTTGACATTGGCGGACCTCCATAAACCAAACAGGGAGCGCGAACAAGAGAGTAGAGAAAAGGTCGAGGCCCAAAATCAGGTGGCTACACTGATGTCAAGATTTGACAAACTGAAGAAGGCGCTGGAGGCAAACGCCAACCCAGCGCAGAGCGAGCAATAGCAGAGCACCAGACATAGTCGACCCAATACCGGCGGATTGGTACCCACACCAATCAAACAGATGCAGGTATCGCTGAACCCACCGAGTTATTGGGAATGGGACTACCTCCCCTACCCAGACTAATGTTAGAGCAGGAAGCAGAGTGATTTGGTGCTTAAATGCAACTTACGCGCAATAAGGACACGGTCAACAAAGAAGTGGGAAATATTTGAACCCGAAATTATCATACCACGAGGATTGAAAAGCTAACTTCAATCCTTGGTTATGCCGATTACTAAGTCACCAACAATTTAACAAACAAAACCTAGAAAAATAGCCCCAAGCTATTTACATGCTCGGCTCGGAACAACCAAGCCTAAACGAACACAACCCAACTCGCTCGAACATATCTAACATGCTTTAGTTAAGTCCTAGTAGTTCACTACGCTTCATACTATTCACGGGGAACTTACCCTCAAATTTTATATGGACACCCATTACACTTGACACTATCTAATACGTGTGTCACATGGTCATAAAGATCCACATAATATTTCTTGCTATGCTTATTTGTTATTGTTCATACAATTAGAGAACTTTACATGTACTCTATATGTAAGCATATTTTGTCATGCCTCTGGGCACCATACTTTGTCAAAACCCTCCCTACGGGAAAAAGACCTAAATGCGTCTAGACTCCACAAATCCATGGTCCACAACCAACCGCCAAGCGGTAAGGCAACGTCTCATAATGATAATGACCACTACATGGCATTGCAGTCAAGCTTTTCTCCTCCGGGAAAGAGTAAAGGGATCGGTTACCGCATCCCACGGCAGCCATTGATCCGGTAGTTAACCCCCGATGCTTGGGTATCAAAGATTAGGTTTGCTACCTAACGCCCATTGCTCAAACGTTGCTCCCCTCATCAAACAATTTACCGACCATACAGAGGTCTATTTCCAGGAGTGGGGGACTCCGTGAAGGGCCTAGCAGACCCGAAAGGGCATAAAGCGTTCACTCCGACAAAATTCTAGATGGACAACGCACTCACACTCATTATGCTCAATATACGGCACAAAGCTACGCTTTGGTATCAACCTTGCAAGAAAACCCTCATTGACTGGGGACTTCAGGGACTTGTACATACGGCCCAACATAATTAGCAACGGTTACTCCCATGCCTCAAGGCATCACCTTCGAGTTACCCGTTAATGCCTCACGACATCCCTGAGCTCTAACGCTCTTGCCTTCTCCGCATCCCCGAGTTTCCACGCGCTTGCCTTCCCGGCATTCCCGAGTTTTACACTCGCGTCTCCTCGGCATAATGCACATTAATGGAACATTGAATTCTTCTACCATTTGTCATTTGCCACAAATCCAATTTGTTTCACGTTCCATTAATACGAGCGAAAACCAAACTAACATAAACGTTCACATTTGAGTTACAAACTCTCGCATTCACAGCATTCGTGCAACTTACGCCTCACGGGTGTAACCTCATCAACTCGACCTCGTTAATTTTCCTGCGCGCATTACACAGTCATCATATGCAATTCATATGCTTATTCTTGGTATGTTCACATCACTCATGCAACTTACACCTCACGAGCATAACCTCGTCAACTCGACCTCGTTCATTTTCATGTGCGCATCACGCATTCATCATATGCAATTCATATGCTCATTCTTAGTATGCTCACACAATCATGTGCATTCTCGAGCTCATATGTCATAAACCGATCATACTCAGCGCCATTCACATATATATATATATATCAACATATATCATGCACCTCGTACATTCGGGTATGCCAATGCATATCAATGCAACTCACTTACGTTGCCCAATACAACAAGCATTCTACATATGCGCATTTTTCTTGTCTTTGTTGTGCAGGTTAACGAGTCCCTTCTTGCTTACGGAGTTCGGGGACTTGTAGAGGATAGGCGCCTCTCAGACATTGTTTATGCTTGATAACATCGTGTTTATAACTCCCCAACCAAAAAGCTCCTCTCACTTGGGGACTTCGGGGACTTGTAGATACCTCTACTAGCAAGGCTAGTATCCATGTCACCAAGCATAAACAACACCCTCGTGGGGGGGCCCACGAGCCATGGTGGGACCCAACGACACTATGCATCCCGTAGCCCGACGTCCAAGCTACGCCATGATGGTTGGAAGTGCTCAAGAGCTTGTCGGGAAGTCAAGTTCCCAACCTTAGTTGTTTTTGTATCCCACATTGGAAAACAAGTGAAGGAAGGAGCCTCCCTTCCCTATAAAAGGGAACTCCTTCCCACTTACTCATCACTCTGTTACAACTCTTGTAGTCTTGTTGAGCCTCAAGGCCCGACACATAGTGAAGCTTTAAGTGGACGTAGTCTCCCCCAAAGTGGGAGACGAACCACTATACTTGTCGGCGTTATCCCTCTCTCTCTCTCTTTTCTCTTTAAAGTTAATTATAGCCTTCAGTTTCTAACATTAACAATAACAGAGAACCAAAACCAGAATACTGCATATGGAACATGTTAAGCAAAATTCAGAATATAGGACAAGAATATATACGTCACTTAAAATTACCTATATGCTAAAGAAAAGTATCAGGGAATTAAAGTGTGCAGGACTGAATGGTCTCTATATGTAGCCAACGACTGATCCAAGGGATGTCTCGAAGTTCTTGCATGAGCTGGGTACTCCATCCATCTGTAATCCCAGTCATGATCTGTAATCCTTGGACAGTTCAAGAATTGAAATATTAGTGCTACAAAAATGTACATGTAGGACAAGGGAGACTGGGAGACATAAATTAAAAAATAAAGAGGCATGCACCCACATCCCCACACCACAGGAACACACAAGCAGGCACACAAAAATCAACTTGAGATATGTGAACTGCGTGCTTTCTTATGGCATAAACACAATAACAGACAAAAATTATAACAGCAATATAATATAAATATATAGTGTGTGGATATATATTTGCTACCAAGAAAAGAAAAAATAGTTTCCACCATGCTTATAATACCAACTTGACACAAGTCAGGAGTAAGGTGGAGGAGGGCTTTCTATTGAGGATGACCGTAGATGATGATTCTCTCACACGTTGAAAATGGCTTGAACTATTTGACATTAAAGTAATGGAAGAGTCCTAGAAACACAAACACACACATTAACAACACTGGAAGAGTCGTAGAAACACATAGTGATCAAGTATACAAATTTACCCTACCACAAATTCAGAACCACATAAAAGCATTCATCAAAATGATTCTCAAGAAACAGATTGTAAATAGACTTAACATATCAAACTGATTGAAAAAAAATAACCAAATTGGAGAAATAAACATAAATGGACAGAAAGAAAAAAAAAATTCCACTAGAGAGAGAGAGAGAGAGAGAAAACCACATGGATAGACATTGCTACCCACAAACAGAACAAGCTATCAACTAATTACATTCAAGATAGTACACCGGACGAAGACAAGGAGAAAATCTTTTTGTTTAACTGCATCAATCTTGGGTTAATCTTTTGTGTTTGAGATGATTAGGGCATTGAAAATAATTAGTCAAAATAAAGCAACATAATAAGTATTCATCACTAGGAAAATGGAATTAAAAGCTAAAGATCTTGGACAAAAAAAAAAGTAGTGGGACTAGCATTGAATTCCTAAGGCTATATATATTAGTAGAAAATTGATGATGTCAAAGATGATCAAACCTTCGAAATCAAGGGGCGGCAAAAACACATACTTGTTTCGGAACAGATCTGGAATGGAGACACCCCCTGCAAAGAAAGACCAAGAAGATTAGAGCTCAGGTTAACAAAAAGATATAGAAGAATAAGACGTTCGGAGAAGAGGAAAAAAAAAATTAGGCGACAGAGAGACAGTACGATGAACATAAGCTATAGGAATTTTAGGGGTTTTCTGTTTATGGGAGTTTATCGCTGAAGGTAGTAGAACAGTAGTGGGTAGGGTGCTCAGAATTTTAGGGATATGTGCGGGTGATCAAATTTTGGGCAGCGAAAAGTGTTTTAGTCGCGGCACAAATTAAAATTCATTTTTTTTAATACAAACCCCAAACCCTAATCCCTAAATCCTAAACCCGTAAACTTTTAATATATGATTTTTTACAAACGTCAAGATAGCTCCAAGAAAGTCGGAGCAGAAAACCTTAGAGCAAAAGCCGTCTACTTTCAATGCCCCATCCGAATGTCATCGGACGGGCAACCTGGTTTTGTGAGTCTACCAACGCGGGACAGTGGTTTTGGAGCCGGATCAAGAGCTTGGGAAAGCCTATGGAGAGAGTTTGGCAGGCAGTTGTGCAATTCTGATATGCTCATAGGCAGAGGATGAGAGCAAGGGTGGAGTAACGGAGGGGATTTGGTGTATGCTCGGATAAGTATTTACTTTCCGATATGTCACCATCTTTGTATAGCTAATATAGTAGCCAGAAGTGCACTCTTCGCTAATTAGAACATTTTAGAATATATATTCTTAGTTGAGACGCCTGTTATTATTTCGGGTGATTCTCTTGATGTTTATTGTAATTTGGGGTTTGGGCAGTAGGCAAGGGCGTAGCTAGCCTAGGGCGAGAAGGGTCAATTGACCCTTCTCAATTTTTAGAAATTTTTTAATTAATCTTAATTATCTATGAATCTTAATGGAACGAAATAAAATTAACCCTCTTCTCAATTTTTGAAAAATTCTTAATTAATCTTAATTTTTAGAATTTGATATAAATTTATCTTAATTAGTCTTAATTATCCTAGAACTTTAATGTAATGAAATAATATTTTACAATACTAATACACTACATATATCCAATTAATACGAATCTTTTCAAGGTTTTCTTACCTTATTAATCGATATATGCCCATATGTGAATATTTATGATTCTTTGTTAATATGCTAAATCGAAGTAACACATAATTTTTTCTATATTTATCGTTCATCTCAAATCCCAAAATTTATTCAACATGATTTAAGGGTCTTTCAATTTCCGCATTAGTACAAGAAATATTACACTTAAATTTTCTTATGCTAATATATTATTTAATTATTTTTAACAAATCTTTTGTCATTTCTAGAGGATGACTGAAAATGAGTTTAATTTGCTAATTAATAAAGTTTGACCCTCCTAAGTGAGATTTTTGGCTACGCCACTGGCAGTAGGGTTTCATTAATGACCAAGACTTAAGGGTAACCATTCTAGCCCTTCCTCAAAAATTAAAAAAAAAAAAAAAAAAAAATTGAAAAGCTTTTATTTTATATTGTTAAAAAACAATTATTGTTATATGTGTTTGTGTACAAAATAATTCGACAATTATCAAAGATTTGCAGAATTTTTAGAAAGTCAAGACCCTTTAATGCTCAAATCCTTTGTGCGGGGGGTAAAGTTCATGCTCAAAAAACATCTTAATGATCCTAAGTAGCGTTAGACATTATCATTAACTAATCTCACTGCATGTAAGTCTAGAAAATGACAAAATTTAGGCCTTGTTGTAGAGAAACTGAATTTGAGAGGAATTTGCTGTGTATTCTCATTGATAATAGGGGCCTCTTTATATAGAGGATTACAATGTATAGAATCTCAATCATACAAGGAAAGTAATCATACATTGAATAGAAATCTAAATCCTTCTAATTTAACCCTATTACCACTTGAGCAAGTAACCTAGAGTTTGGGCCAAACACAAACTAGGGTTTTACTTGAACACACCTCCTTGTGTTACCCAAACGCGGTGCTTCTCTCATTGCCTCGTTAAAAACCTTGCCGAGTAACAAAAACCCAGTGGGAAAAAAATAACCTCGGTTGAAGGGGGAAAAGAGCACAACACATCCTTCACGTTTCGAGGTGAACATGTAGACATCTCCCCCTGATGTCTGGGTCTCCCCCTGATGACTACGATCATGGGAGTTCAGATAATTTCAGCAAGCCAATTCTTGCCACATGTTTCTCGAACGTGGATTTGGGCAATGACTTAGTAAACAAGTTTGCCATATTTTCCTCAGATTCAACCTAATTCACTTTGATCTTGAGGAGAGTCTGTTGTTATTGATTATGCTTGGTGTTGTCGCTTTTGATGTAGCCTAGCTTCATTTATTCAAAACAAACAGCATTATCCTAAATGCTCGTAGGCTCATCTTGTGGTAGACTTCAAACCACAATTGTTCGAACATGCGTGATTATGGATCCAATCCATAAACATTCACGAACCACTTCGTGAAGAGCAATAATCTCTGCATGGTTCGAAGATATAGCGACGGTCTGTTCTGTAGACCTCCAAGATATCATGGTCTTTTCCCATGTTGAACACTTAACCAGTTTGGGAGTGACCTTTGTGTGGGTCAGAGAGGTACCCAGCATCAGCAAAACCTTCCAAAACACTTATATCATTTTGGGATGAGGATAGAGAACTCATGCCAGCGTTGGCGGCGTTTCTAGTGTGTGATGGATCCGAATCCATCATCTCTCTGTAGGGATAGAACAAGCCCATATCAATCGTACATCTCAAGTACTGAAAGATATCTTTTACACCAATCAAAATGGCGTCGCGTTGGCGCAAATCTATACCTTAGCTAACAAATTCACTGCAAATGAGATGTCCAGTCTTGTGCATTGAGCTAAGTACAATAATGCGCCTATTGTACTCAAGTAAGGAACTTCTGCCTCTAGCACATCTTCGTCATCATCCTTTAGACGAAGAGGATCATTTTCAGGATCAAGACTACGGACCATCATGGGGGTGCTTGAAGGTTTGACTTTGTCAAAATGCCTAAGCATCTATCGACACGATACTCAAGTTCCAAACTGAGACATAATCGTGTTCTCCCATAATCCTTAATCTCAAAATCGGATTTCAAGTGTTCAGCAGTTTCCCTTAACTCTTTAAGGGCTTCTAATGAAGATCATGTCCAACAAGAACCGCGATAGAATCCGAAACTTGTTATGGAAACGTGTGGGCATATCCCTTCCCAATCAAGTAGTCATTTTAGCGAGTGTTTCAGCCTCTTTATAAACGCGCTCCATGGTCTAGAGCCATTTGACTTGGGTAAATGAAGTTCACCATGAACCTTCATGTATATTCCATATCTAGATCCCTATAGAGATACGTAGTGACCACATTTGTAAGCTGCATTTTTAGTTATTCGGAAACTACCAAACTGATAGGGTAGTGGAGTACAATGACATCCAATACGAGAGAATCTATCTCATCATAGTCGATTTCAGGGCGGGTCATAAGGCGAGATTACCATCTCGTTTTCTCACTACGCTTTCTAACGAAGACCCATTAGTCAACAGGTTTTATGTTAGGAGGTGTTGGCATCTCTAGCTTGAAAACCTACCTCTTCGTTAGAGAATCCATCTTAACCTGGATCGCATCTTTCCATTTAGGCCAAATCTCTCTACGTTGGCATTCATTCATCAAAAGAGCGTGGTTTGATATCATCTGACTCAACAAACTCATCATCAACGAAATGCGCAACTACATCATCAATTATGATGGAGTTTCTATCCCACATCTCATGTACACTAGTGTAATTTTTATAGAGCTCTATATTCTCAGGAATAGGTTCTGACGTTGAGGCGTCCCCCAACGATAACCATAATCCGGAAGATTCTCATGAGATGGATTTTGAGTCTTGATGATCAAAGGATTGGAATGTGCCAAAATATCCTTCGAACTCACGGGCCTCCCACGCATCCTAGCTGGGGCCATGGCCTGTAACGCCAAAGTGCCACTCTCTTTGGCGTTGGCGCCATGCCCACCTCCATGAAGGGTGGCGCTACGTCCTCTCATAGGGACGTCCTTCCTTGCAGATTTGTTTGCAGCATATTTGTGTGATCTCGTCACTTTAACAGGGATCGAGATGAGACATAATGGGGACAGGCCACGACAATCCCTGTCGTTCCTGCTGAACATCCGTGTTCTTATCTCCCCCTAACGACGGGAAGATTGTCTCAGCAAAGTGACAACCCATAAAACTAGCGGTAATGAGATCGCCTTGCAAGGGCATTAAGTGGCGGACGATTGTTGGAGTCTCAAATCCAACATAGTTGCCCATTCGTCTTGTAAGGACCCATCATAGAGCGTTGTGGCGACGCATTTGGCACATAAATGGCTCACTCAAATATGCGTAAGTACGATACTCGTACCCAGTCATTAGCTGTAACGCAGAGGTACATTGAGTGGCGGTGGGTCGTAGATGAATTAGCATAGCTACATGCGATATTGCATCTCCCCAAGCGGATATAAGGAGATTGGTGTGCATTACCAATGTCTGGACTATCATCGTAGTCGTTTCCGTAAGACCATTTGGGTGTGTACATGGGAATATGATGTCCAACATCAGTCCCATTGCAATATCCATGACTAGGATGATCTATCCTGTCGTGACAAAGCCAATATGTGTCTAAATCCAAGAGATCTTCTCTCATAACTTTATTGGATTAATAGCTTGAATAGTGACATAGAAATCACTAGAAAGATACATAAACTTCTCTAAGATGTGCCTTTGTTCGCAATCATTAGAGGTATTGCAAAGGAACTCATTTCCGTTCTCTACATGCG